>JABSTT010001965.1:0-76111 GCA_013339685.2 Hyalomma asiaticum
TGCGCTGCTTTGGCCGATCCGGCACCATAGCTGCCTTCGTGCGCTATAGTTCCGCGGTTGTTTTCGATGGTCAAGTTGTCGGCATAGAGCCGTGCCATTGCGGGGTGTAGCTTTCCCACTTGCTGCTGGCTGTTGTGTCGCGGAAGAATAGCTGCGCCAATGTTGATGAACAGGGGCCGGATTCACAAAACTCACTTACGAGAAAATTTTCGCGTACGAGAAATTTTTCTGCGTAAGTGGATTCACGAAGCGAAGAAAACGTCGTAAGAGGACGTGGTTCCCACATCGGCCGCTGCTATAGCGAGCGCTGGGGTTGCCGATTAATATATCAGCGATAGTGATGCATTTGCGACGTAGGCGAAAAAGGCTCGTAAGTGGATTCACGAAGCAAAAATGGTCGCCAAAACAGCGTAGCTAAGCGGAAATCCTAAGAGTGGTCCGGAGCACTCTTACGAGCAACATGGTGGCGTTGGAACGGGCAACCGCGGCGGGTATTTGGGTGCCGTAGGTGATACTAAAAAAAGAAATTATGGCCATGTAAGCTGGCTGATGATTTTCGCGTATGTACAAGGCTCACAGCCTTGAGGTTGCTGTTGCAATTCTCTTTTACGCATTGGACAATCTTGCCACTAGCACTTGTCCAGTAAGCTTGTTGTTGGAGTTATTAGAGGTGCCTATTGGGTATTTGCAGCAAAATAACTTATGCATGCAAATGCTTGCGATTGGATGAAGAATGAAGAGTTGCGTGAATAGTGCTTGATGCCAAAATCGGTGCGGTGTATGGTCAATATTTTTTAGCTTGTTTTTGTTGCGTCTCCCAATAAGGCGTACAAGCTGTGTTGCCGTTGCAGCATTGGTCGCACATGTACCACCATAAGGGAACGGACAAAATTCTGTCGCACGCTATTGGAATGGAAGTTGAACAGTAGGCTCCAGTCAGCCATTCACGAACTCCTTATGTCGTTTACAGCTTCTTTAGCTGCAGTGGTCTTTATTATTTCCCAATAGGAACGCTCACCCAAATGCAGCTTCCGCTGTACATTATAGGCTGATTTACTGAAAACATATTGCTTCAACATATCCGCACATACAAGATATGTGTGATTTTGCGCATAAACTGAGAAAGAAATTGAGTTTAATAGACATTCACTGTCCGTAAAAGAAAATGAAAAGGTTTCGCTATGGCAAATACTTAGGACGGAATGCAAGCGCCTAAAATGCACGCGAAAGCCTGTGCTAATGCAGTGCAATGTCACCTCGACTGCACTCGCGCATTTGACAATTAGTTTCTTTTTAATTGGACGTCAGAGTCTCAGCAAAAGGCCGCTTCGTCCCTTGAGGTGCGTATTGTGGCTGGAATGTTAACCTAACCGAAGTTATCGCGTAGTGATATGCCGTGCATCACACCCAAGCCTACGCCAGGCATCATAAATATCGTAGCAGACGACGACAGCAGACGACGGTTTGAGCGAGAGGCCAAGCATGTGATTGGTTAGAACGAGGCAACTCTCTACAGCAGGCCATTTTATGACGTCACTAAAATGATGTCACTCACTTCTTTCACCGCGCACTTCTGTGGTGGTCGTCACATTATCCCCCTCGCACATAAGAGAATTTTTCATATCACCGCAAAGAACACGGAAGTATTTTTTAAGAGCTCTCTTAAGGCGAAAAGAGCATCATGGCGACGTAAACACAGTATGTGGGTGTTGTTTCGTGGTAACATTTCTTGCTTGAGCTCCTCTACGATTCCATGGGATGTGTTGTTAATGCCGTCGCTTTTCCGGTGCGTGAAAGTTTTGTGAAAACCATCGCCAGTGTCTCTATTTGAGCGGTGAACACTGTTGAAGCCTCTGCCTTTGTGCTCGTGAACAGGGAACCGCGGTCAGTGTGCCGCCGTGGACTCACATTTAGGAAGCCTGCATTGTGTGTTTGAAGACCGGTCAGTTCGTTTGCCTTGCTTTGTGGTCGTTTGTTTTTGTGGCGTTCGCCGTTTCGCATCGACTGTGTTTGGGCGCGTTACTTCAAGGATAACTCCGTGTTTAGAAAGATACGACCTAGGCGTGTGCGTAGGTGCTGTGTTGACACTTCGAAGTCTTTTGAAGAGGCAGAGACCATGTGGAAGCAGTGCAACAGGTAACAATTGTCGACTGCGCTACGCTTTGCCTTTGTGCCCTTCCACACCGTCACTTTGCTTGCGTTAGCGGCTAATGTGCGGAACCTGAAATAACACACGGATACGTTCTGTTGTGCATTTTTTATTTTATTTATTTTATTTATTGACACTCTATGGCGTACAGGCCAAAACAGGAGTTTCAATATTAGGCACAAATGCAGTTGTTAATAAAAAATGCAAAGAGATTGTAGTTTCTTTCACGGAACTTAAAGAATCCATAAAAATTCAGAAAGAAACGTAATGAAATAAGTGCACGAGGTGCTATTTAACGACACACATATCAACTTGTTCAGCAGAACACTCAACAAGACAATGCTTTCGAATATATAAATTGCTATTCCGACACTATTAAACGACATTAAGTACAATCGGTAAAATCGCTCAGCAAAGCCCTTTCAAGGATTTTAACCTCATTGAATGTTGCGACATCGTGCGGTAACCTGCTGCACGCATCGATAGCCTACACAATAAAGAAGTTTTTAAAAGAATGTGTGTTGTGTCTCAAAGGCTGCACGTAATGTCTGGGGCCACTGCGTGAAAGTGATGTGTCAATAATTAATGTTTTGGCTATTTCGGTTTCATATTTCCCATACAATATCTGGAAAGGAAACATTCAGGCTGTTGAAGCGCATTCTTTCCTGCACATTAGGAATCGATGCTTGCGCAGCTCTTTCAACGCCGTTACCGACTGCGTTCGTTTGAATGAGTTAAAAACAAATTGTAAAGCCCTATTTTGAACGCGTTCACATTTAGCAATGTTTCTGCGTGTGTTTTGTTTCCATATCGCACATGCGTATTCCAGCAATGGCAATATTCTAGTCTTATATGCTACAAGGTTTACCGCAGTTGTCGCATGACTTAGGTACGACGAAGCATCCACGGTTTATTTTGTGACACTGTCAAAAGCGCAAAGATTTCGGTGGCGGAAAAATTCGGCTTCAGCGCTTTCGGCATGGCGGTGGCTAAACAGCAATCGGGTATGTCAGAGGCGTCTGAAGTTCGCGCACACACGGAAAATTTCGCTTCGGCTATTGAGGAGCTTACAATAGCAGTTGGCCAATGCTCTCACGTCGCTGGCGATAAACGCTCTCTCCCTCTTAAGGCGCTTAGCACTCAGTGTCCGGCATAACGTAATAAAAAAGAAGTAAATTAACTTGTGCAACGAAAGGAAGCTATGGAAGGCTCTTTCTGCGCGTGAGCACAAAAAAAAAAGGGGGGGGGGGGGAGGTGACGTCTCGCTTTTCATGATTTCTGGGGCTTAACCTCCGAAAACCACTCAAGGATTATGATAGACGCCGTAGCGGAGGTCTCCGGAAATTTTGACCACCTGGGGTTCTTTAACGTGCTCTGACATCGCACCGCACACGGGCCTCAACATTTCGCCTCCATCGAAATGCAGCAGCCGCGGACGGGATTCGATCCCGCGACCCTCGGATCAGCAGCCGAATACCATATCCACTAGACCACCGTGGCGGGGCCTTGGACTCCTTTTTGTTACTTCTTAACTGCATACGCCGTCATTTACAAAAGCAGCACTTACTAACGTATTAAAGATACAAACACTACCTAAATTACCGAATTTTCTCAGTGAGTCATGAAATAGCTGTAGTATTCAAAAATCTGATAACTAATTTATTCAAAGTGGGCCTATTTATAAGCATGTGTATCTTTCGGTATGTCGGATTTATTGAAATCCATCCATGGCTTCAATTTCATACATCACGTGGAGCATGCATTTCTGGAACTTGTTTTTCAAGCCGAACAGCTTTTATATGGCCTTAAAAGCTGCATCGATGTTTGTTCTAAGATTTTTTAGCGAAACAACAATTTACGTCGAGCTACAAGACATTATCATGTAAATAAGAGTACTGCGTACGAACGACCCGAATCAATTGCGAGGCAGTGCATATTCATCAAAATGCATCTGAAATGGCAGTGAAAGGAGCAAACCTTGAGTGACATCTGCCCACCTTTAATATTTACCTTAATTGCGGCTGCATGATTCCGGTCGTGTTGTTCGGCGGCACCTGCCGGTGTCACCAAGGGCGTCATTCTTTTTGTTTTTCTTCTTCGAGCTATCGTCGGTGATAAAGCGCTAGCGCACGGGTTCACGCTGACCACGCGGGCGTCTGCGCAGCGCGATGTGCATAGGCACTGTAGCAGACCGTCTCTGCTTGGACGCGAACATCTTTGCGCTCAGCCTTGGTGCGAAACTTTGAGAAGCGTTCGCTCGGCCTCCCTGTGATTCACGGGGCACTTCCGGAAGCCTCGGAGAACGACGAAATGCGGATGTGCCAGAGACAAACCCGGACCAGCCAAGTGTCCATCAGCTTGGTTAGCCGTGCGTCACCATGGAACTTTCACCAATCTTTTGTTGTTGTTTTTTTCGAGTGGTTTGAAAAATGTGTCGCTTGGCAACTTGGCTGTCCTGCATTTCGCTAAAGCGGTGCGATGAAGACTGGCACATATATGGTAAGAGATACAGTAACCATGCTTACGTACTTTTTTACGAGAAGTGCGTAAAGGATGTATGGCTGTGGTAAGTCGATAAACTTGGAGAGAGTTAACGTCCACGCCTGTTTTTTTTTTCGGAGAAGAAACATGAATACACACCAAAAAGCCCGAGCATCAAGGGTCTTAAGAAGGCGGTTGAGATGTCTTAAGCGTGACGGGCGACCTGATAGTCCCAAAAGTTGCTATGTCTTTTCCTGCGATATAAAGCTACGGCATTTTAATGTTTTTGCGAGCTTATGACAGAGTGCAGGCGGTCTGTATACGCGTGCTTCTGAAAGTATTGTAAGTCTTTAGCACGCTGAATTTGGCAGCAATATCAATAAAGTGTTTAGAAGGAAAGCGAAGCATGCATTCTGCAACTTCTCCGGAACTGCAAGGTGTCAAAGACGGACGCCTTCAGAACTGCAGGGTATCAAAGATCACTGGTCTTCCTTTCAGTCACACTCATCTCTGTTGTACAAACTGAACAAGCAAATAACGCGGTAGCGCGGAAGGACACGGACGAAGCAAGGTACACAGGACGGGCGCAAACTTCCAACTGCTGCTTCAGAATGCCAATGCAGGTCTATATGAATACACCTCATTTGCACGCCAACTCCGAGGAACGATACATAATCAAATGTTCTTCGTGATTAGACTATCAAAGAAAGTACATTTGAGCTTGCCGATTAAATGGAAATCATGCGGGGAGACAAGCAGGTCATTGAAAGGTGGATGACATGTGAGCAACAAAACAACAGAGCATAAGGAAAGGAACATGTCGAATACCATGAGTGGTTTTTGATGTACTCAACAAATATCAGCAACAGCATCGAAAGCTGAACCGCCATTCCTTCCACCGACCGTTCCTGCCGTCCAGTCACAGCTTATCCAGCTCCTTGATGTTGTCCTGAATCCCCCTCGGTGCGGATCTGTTGTTCTGGCTGCCGAAGACCAACACCGGGGACGACAGCTGCGCTGCTTTGGCCGATCCGGCACCATAGCTGCCTTCGTGCGCTATAGTTCCGCGGTTGTTTTCGATGGTCAAGTTGTCGGCATAGAGCCGTGCCATTGCGGGGTGTAGCTTTCCCACTTGCTGCTGGCTGTTGTGTCGCGGAAGAATAGCTGCGCCAATGTTGATGAACAGGAGAAAAGGGAGCATCAGAATGGCAGCCACTGCAATGGTCGTCTTCGGCTGTCGCAGCTGCTGTACCGGAAACCCCTCGGCCTGGCTCTGCCAGAGAAGCTCGGTGCGAGATGATGCGCTGCGAAACATTCGGTGCAGTCGTCCTGCTGACGCAGCTCTTCTGAGGTAACTGCTAAGCGACCCTTGTGGTCCGCCAAAGGGGATGAAGTGATGATATCGGAGTTGGGCTCGAATATCAAGGCACGGGATGCTGCTCCTAGTGCCAATGTGGCTGCGGGAAATGATCGCTATGTTGATGATGATGACTGCGAACACTGGGAGGATAATGCTGTCGAGTTAAACTTTTCTTTGCACTTTGTGCGCTTTCTTTGAATATTCGTAAATTCTGAGGAACTGAATACAATAAAGAAGTAATGCACGTGCGCATGCATTGTCCCGTGTTCGCATTTTTGCGCTGAAAGCAATAAGCAGTCCAAATAAATTGTCTGGCTCGAGTGCCTGGTAGGAATGAAGCAAAACTTTAGTAAAGGGTCCCTGAAACTTTGTATTTTTTGAAATTGTGTCACTAATTTGGCTACGTCTGTACTAAATCAACCGCATCAGAAATTAGGTGAAGCACCTTGCACCAACGCCCCCATGACTTATTTTTATCGCCTTCCTCCTCAACTCGCCTAGCTGTGGGGTGCGCGCTAACGATGGCTGCGCCTCCTACGGCAGCCGCTGTGGTGGAACTCTAGCAGTTAACGTTACTAGATAGTAGCGGAATGGCGCCGCGAGGCATCCGGCTTCTGCTGTGCTTTCCTCTGCAGTAGGGCACCGTTGCATTGGCGGTAGTGTTACTGTACCGTAACTCTAGGTGGTAGGGTACCTCGATATCCTCCTAGCCCGCCGAGGAGGACATAGATGCACTCTAGTTGGGGGCTCCTTCGGTGATCGCGATGTCACCCAGAAAACAAATCACAGCGCGCTCAATGCACGGTCCCTTGCCTTTAGTTGAGTCGCTTCGATCTTTCTGGATGCGCGTATTTAAAACTTCGTAGTAAATTAGAGCCTTAACGCCGAGCGCTGCTGGTCTGCTAATGATCAGAAGGACTTGCGCTGTCAGCGAAATGCATTTGTACCAAATCGTACAAAATTACCAAAACCGCTTCAGGACCCACTTAAACATAGGAAAATGATGGTGTCTCGAGAATGGTATGAAGCGTTAGCCCAGTATTCCCAAGGAATCCACGAGGGTGGTGACTTGCTCGAATCGACACAGAGCGAGACAATATCCTTATCGAAGCAAGGAACAACACATTTAATTCAGTACAAAACAAAGATGCATAATGTTGGTTGGCGTATGTTTAGCAAAATAACACTATTATTACAAAGACGAAGCAGTACACTCTTAGCACGGTAACCTTTAGTTTATTTTATAAGTACACAAAAATGTGAAAATATGCTCCTTTACTAAAGGTTAAAGCACCTTAACCTTTAGTAAAGGAGATTATTTTCACATTTTTTGTACCTACAAAAAAAAAAGACTAAAGGTTACCGTGCTAAGAGTGTATGCATGGCACGTCAGACTTTTTCTCATAACAGTATCGGCCTATTAAAACTAACTAAATAGCGCAGCAGCAAAAGCACAAAGAATAGAGTTGGCAGTCCATTAAATTGAAAGTAAGATACATAGACAGGGTGGAATGGCAACCCTTTCACGCATTGTTCACCCTATTCAAGAAATTCTATCCTGTAAAAATAATTAAAAGAGAAATAACACATGCATGGGTGCCATTAAGCGCACCACCAATATTTTTGTCCATTTCGGTAATGCATCATTCATTGTTGAAGTGCTGCATGAATTGTGGCTAACTACAGTGATGATGTCGCATGTTAACCGCAGCAAGGCCAGGAACAAAAATATGTAGGAATTATAATGAAGTGCACATGCATTTGTGGCACCTAGTCTAACTATTCATGTAAAAAGTTTTCATGCAAGGAAGATCGGACATGGTCGGGCAAAGCTGTACATTTGAGTTTCTGGTTGAGTAGAGCTTTAATTGCATTTGGGCCCGCCACGGTAGTCTAGTGGCTATGGTACTCGGCTGCTGATCCGAGGCTCGCGGGATCGAATCCCAGCCGCGGCGGCTGCATTTCGATGGAGGCGTAATGTTGAGGCCCGTGTGCTGTGCGATGTCAGTGCACGTTAAAGAACCCCAGGTGGTCGAAATTTCCGGAGACCTCCACTGCAGCGTCTATCATAATCAGAGCTGGTTGCGGGACGTTAAACCCCACAAATCAATAAATCAATTGCATTTGAATGTTCACAAGTAGCGAGCAAGAGTGGAGCATGATTCATTCCGATCTCAACCTTCCTGTCACAGAACCATTCTTTAAGCAACTTGTGTCTCTCTAAGCAACCGGTCTCTGTGGCACTTTGGATGTATTTATTAGGCGTTCCACTTTGCGTAAGTTATTGAAAGCTCAACTGCAGAGCTGTAATTTGAGTCCTTAAATTTAATTATTATAAAGACCATCATTAGCATTGCATATTTTTGCGCAATGCGGAGGTAATGCTCTAAGGGAAAGGTGCAAAGGGGGTGGGGGGGGTCTTCAGAGTAGAAAAGGAAAGACCCACCCTGCTCCAATTTGTGCGGGCCTTGCGCGCCTTGTGACATAGGCCGCGATGTGTCAATATATAAATAAGCGGCAGTACAAGTTTCGTGCAGGTGCTCAGTGATAAATTCTGGGATTTACGTGGTTAGATTTTTCTTCGCCGGACGTTCGCCTCCCCAACAAAAGTCGCAACGCTCCATCAGAGCGCGCGTGCACTCCGTTCGTGCTGCCCCGAGTTCGACAATGCGCGATTCGTCTCACGTGAGAGCCGTTATGACATTTCCGCAGGCGTGCGGAGGGAATGCAGAACGGAGTGCGAGGCGAGCGGGAACAGGCCCTAAAGGAGCTTAACACCTTAACGGAATCTAGCAGCTCTGCTGTTCACATATCGGAATACGAGTCGGAGTGCCGGCGGTCGTTGGCTTGTGAGGGTAAAAAGTCGAAGGCCTGGTCCTGGTAGGGTCGAAACATTGGTGATGGCTAAATGCTTCCGTTCGCGAGCCCTTCGATGCCAACTGCCAGGGTGAGCGAGACCGTCGCCTGTGCATTCTCTGAAGGGCGTACGACAGAAGGCGCAGCCTGGATTTCCTGCCGCGGAATTCTCACAACGCTCTCCGCAGTGGGTGACTGAAGGAACGGATAAGCGTCTTCGCATGATGAGGTAGCGGCGGCCGCTGTTTCGGAAGCCGCCTGAACTGTTTGGTGATGCGACGTCTAACTTCGGCCACCGGATAACTTCGGCCACCGTCGAGCCGTTGTTACTCTCCCAGGCTTGTTCTCGCTCCCCCGCGCTAAAGTCAATAGACCACAGCTATCTATATTGTGAATGCTTCAGGCAGGGTTGTTCACTTCGAAAGGCAGACTGAGCCTTTATTCAACAGAGATAGAGCCGGAATGCCCGCATTGCGGTGAATCTTACTTATAGCCAGCGCACCTGCTTTGGCTGTGCTCCGCGTTAAGCGGCACCGAGTTCAGCAAAGACTGGGTGGACACGCTCCGAATGGGCGACTATCAGACCCAACTCCGGGCCGTCCAGAGTAAGGCTCCTCTATTAACGAAGTTAGCGTCAAGTACACGCGCGCCCTCTCGATGGGTCGAGAGAGACAGCGAACTTTATTGAAAGCGAAAAAAATTCAGGCGAGCGTGGTTGGGCCCTCAGTCCAGGGCTCCACTGGCGCGAGCGGCTCGCTGGGCTTTCGCTCATCCGCAAGCCATGCCTCCCACTGTCTATGTAACATGAGGGATTGGGCCACGATACACGGGCTCGTTATTTCTGGAGGACTTGTCGGGCACTCCCACGTCACATGCTGCAGCGTGGGTTTATGCGGATACCATGGACAGACGGCGGGATATCTGGATGGGCTTATTTTGTTTAGGAGATGGGTCGAAGGAGCAGCGCTGCAGATGACGCGCCACTCCCTCACGTGCATTCCGCGGACGCCTGAAACTGCACTCAGTGCGTGCTTGAACCGGTTAACTGTTAACGTTTGTGGCTTACACTGCGCTGGAGACTTCATACGACATGACACCAGCCTGAACGAGCACAGAATGCGTTAAAGGTCGAAATAAAACCCGCGTTCTTCCGAGGCACCCAATTGATTTTTCTGCCGCGGCGGTCATGCGGGGCATGTTTTTTTTTCTTCGTTGTTTCCGAGTTCTTAAATTTAGCGTACGAATCATAATGAACTTATATCAACGATAATATTTATCGTTGCCACTAAAGAGAGCGGATGGTCATGGACGGTACACCCAGTAGGGTTTTAAAGGACAATATTGACATTCTCTGCTGTCCCATATGCCATGCATTCAATCTAGCGTTTGCTTCCAGCTCATATCCAGATATATTAAAAAGAGCCATAGTCGTTCCCGTATACAAGTCCGAGATATTCGAACCAACCAGAGAATTATAGGCGAATTTCAGTTCTGAGTCTGATAAAAGCAGTTTTTGAAAAAAATTATTTCAAACAGATTTAAGCGATTTCTAAACGAAAATAATGTAATTTTTCCGCAGGAGCACGGCTTTGTTGCCTCCAGGTTGACATCAAATGTAGTCTTGAAAGTTACACAATTAACAGATTCCGCACTTCATCAAAACAAATTCATTATAGGAATATTTTTGGATATAAAAACTCATTTGATACGGTTTCCCGCTCTATACTATGGCAAAAACTACAAAGCTATGGAGTTAGAAATACCTTCCTTGAATTTTTTTGCAGCTATTTATTCTCACTGAAACAAGTGGTAGTAATGGGCGATTATTATTCTACATACAGCACAGTCACCAGTGGAGTCCCACAAGGTTCTGTGCTCGGTTACATATTATTCTCGTTGTCCATTAATGACCTCCCTGATTCTCTACAGAACTCAAACGTCCTAATGTATGCAGATGACACACCTTTATTGTTTACAGGAGACACACTCCCTGCTCTACAAACAGTTGTGATGGACGAGTTATTAAGAATTTCCTCGTGGTTTTCAGAAAACAAATTAACTTTCAATAGCAATACGACAAAATATGGAGTTTTACGATCGCGGATAAACAATGTTGACACCAGTCAAATAAATGTTAGGTTAAATAGTAGCGATATCCAAGAAGTTGATTCTTTTAAATACCTTGGCGTCATATTTGACCAACATGTACATTGGGAAGCCCATATTCATAGTGTATGCAAGAAGGTCGCACACGGTTACTCCCTAATTAAAGCAAAACAATATTTCCCTCGTGATGTACTCAAATCCCTTTAGTTCGCGTTTTTCCATAGCCATATTAGTTATTGTTTGGAATCATGGGGCGTTACTTACATGACGTACTTACAGCCTTTACATAAACTACAGAAAAGGGCTCTGAAAATAATTAGCACTCCAACCTACAGCAGTGA
This sequence comes from Hyalomma asiaticum, assembly GCA_013339685.2. NCBI lineage: Eukaryota > Metazoa > Arthropoda > Arachnida > Ixodida > Ixodidae > Hyalomma > Hyalomma asiaticum. Next base: position 11,294 of record JABSTT010001965.1, read on the forward strand.
TAGCTTTAATGATATCTTCCAAACACAACATGTGTTATCGGTTAAGGCACAACGTAATCATAAGATCTCAATTTCAGTTAATAATATTTTGGTGCACCAATTTTTCTATTCCTCGAAACGTCTTTTCTTTTCCAACTAGGAGCATTATGCATGCTTTGAAAGGTAACCTCAATTTACGGAAGTGTTATAAGGTATGGGGCGAAAGGGTATTTGAATTCAGTGGCATCAAAATCTCAACCAAATTCTGTAGTAAACCGTGAAGTGTATAGCGTTCACAAGCGGAGCACAAAGCATCCACTTCCTCAGGAGCCCTCTACTCAAAAAGCGGCTTCTCCTCGCGCTCCTTGTGAATGCTTTGTTTCGTCATAAAGCATGTATAAGGAGCATCGCTGCTACTGGCCGATGGCAGACACGCCCGCCGCGCCCATGTGCGGGCTCTTCGCAACGCGCGCTTTTTAAAACCAAAAGCGTGCGCATGCCGTGAACTCGCTTTTCTTTGAGTTGTGAGCGCCTAGACAAAATAGTTGCTGGAAATATGTAAAAATGTATTTGTTAATGCGTCAGTCTCATAGATGCCATTGGAAGGTGTCCGTAAATTACCTCGGCGTCGACGCAAACGGTGCGGTGCAAAATTCACCATGAATATAGTTTCCTGAGAAGCCAGCAAATGCATGCCAGCCGCCTGTAAGAAATAATGATTCCCAAGCTGTAATCAATCACTGATTAGTGATTGTAGATGGGTTCATACCCTATGGGACTCCAATGCGCCACCTTGTAGGAGTTGAACTTAATAACATGATTGGAGTCGAACCCAAAATCTTGCTTGAATAAAGTGGATTTAATGACTAGGACGGGTTAGGGCGGAGTTGGGCGGATTAGAGCTGATCAAGGCGCGTTAGTTTGGTTTAAGACAGAATGAAGTGCGTTAACGTGGACTATGGCATATTAGAGCGGATTACGGTAGATTGAGAGATATTAGGGTGTATTAAGAAGGATTAGAGTAGATTAGGGTTAACTAAAGTTAGATAGTGTGTATTAAAATGGACTACGTATTTAATTATTGGCTTAATTAGGCTTAGCTTAATAGTCTGAGCTCATTGAGGCTTGATTTAGTCTTAAGTTAGTCATGATCTCATTAATCTTCAGATAATTAGGCTTGGTTTCATTAACCTAACCTAATCAGGCATGACTTATTAAGCTGCGTTCATTAGTCACGACATGGGTTAATTAGTCATGAGGCTTGGGTTAGTTGACCCTACTGTAATTCAACTTGGCCTAATTAGTATAGGCATAGTTACTCTAGACATTGTTATATCACTTAAGCGTCGCTTAATGAGTATTGCATTAATTAGACCTCATTTAATTAGTCCTAACTTTATTAGTCCTGCCGTATTTATATTTCATTTTAATAAGGCTTGACTTTAATCCAAGGCTACTGAATCTTGGGTTAATTATTATTAGCTTAATTAAACTTGGTTAAGGTTACTTACTTAATTAGGTATCGCTTAATTGGTTTTATATTAGTTAGACTTTATTTATTTGTATTATATGTTAATTACCGCAAAATATTTATTGCCAGTTTAATTACATATTATTTATTTGTCAAAGCCTAATTAAGGTTGAATTAGTTCAATTTGGATTGGTTGGATTAGTACTGTCTGAACTAGGCTTCACTTAAGTTGTCTTAATTGGACTTCATTGAACTAGACAGCTTAATAAAGCCTTGCCTAACTAGTCTTAGGAAGCTCTAATTGGCTTTGCTATAGCTTGGCACGTTTATGCAGGCATTACACAACTTAGCGGAGCTTTCTCCATATTTCCCGGTTTCGCCAATAACTTAAACGGCTTTACTGTGAAAATTGAACTGGTGCATGTTAGGGTGTATTCACACTTAGATTAATCCATCCGTCTTACCACATCTGAACGCATCTTATTCCACATTAATACGGGGGTTCGAGTCGTAAACGTCTTCCTTTCGAGTCATAGTTGTCGCGCGTTTGAGCCCGACGGGATAATTAAACCGCCTACAATCACTAATCAACCATTAACTAACTTGGGGTTATGCAAGACAAGGTGAAACGCCGTTGGAGTTGCGCAGTTTACCCTGACGCTGTCGTGTGCGCAACATCGAAGACAAGCCGCGCACTGACATAGTAAGCGCGTGCACCTCCGAGCCTAAACGTGTATGATGAACGAAAACAAAGCTTCGGGGGATCGAAATAATGCAGTGATCGCGACGGCACGCGACCGAGCCCAGGAGGCCTAGGCACGGAGTGAGGAGGCGGCCACAAGCGCATGCTGCCAATAGTCCCCGGCAGTCGCGCGCTTTCAATCAGCCGTATGTCTTTAAAACCTGGTGACGTAACGCGGTGGGCGCGGCACCTCCTTCGACACGGCCCACAAGGTATTTGTGGACCCTACTCCGAAGAGTTGGGACAGAACTGGAAAGGGAGGTTTTCTGGTCGCAATATCTCAACCCTTTTTGAAAAATTCTTTCGGCTGTGAATTCCTGAGAGACCTTCAATACACACCCAGCCGTTTTCAAAACCAAGCCGTGGGGGTGGTTCAGGGCCCCTTTAAGCGCGACTAGCATGTGCCGAAGCTCTTCGAACGGTGTTCGGATGAAACACGAGGCGCCTGGGATGGTGATCAGTGCGCACTGCTACACTTCAGAGACGCCGTCGCCGACTCAAGCATCCGCGCTGCGCGAGCTAACCGGCGTGAACTTGGCGTCATCACGTGAGCAGAAGTGTAAATGAGCCTCCGTTGAGGAAGAGAGAGAGAGAGAGAGAACACTTTATTGATGAACCGGAGATGTCAGCCTGGTTAATCGCCTGGCTTGCTACTCCAGGTACTTTGCGGTGATTATGATATTTACAGTGATCACATCTAACATAACACGTACATACGGTCACACTTACTCACACACTCATATATACATATATACACTATAACTCAGTTTACAGCGTTTCATTGAGGCATGTTGCCCGTAGAAACGCTATCAGCGCCTTGGTGCTACGTAGTGCGCAGGCGCTGTCTTGCCACGGGCCTAGGAGATGCCGCAGCTCCAAGGTCGTACCGTGTGGCAAGTGAAGCGCTGCCTTCAGAGTCTTTCTATCCGACTCGTAGCGCTGGCAGTTGCACAGGACGTGTTCAATGTCCTCTCGTGTGTTGCATGCGGAGCACAATGGAGAATCAGACTGTTGTATTTTGTGCTTAAAATCTCTCGTGTATGCTACATTGAGTCTTAATCGGTGAAGGCACGCTTCATCACGCCTGGCTAAACCTTGAGGTACGTGGAAGCTGCAGGCTGGGTCAATGGCGTGTAGTGGTCCATACTGATGTCCTGGATCACACCAGAAGTGTCGCTGCTGATTCCAGGCAAATGTCGATACCATAGTCGCCGCATCTTTTCTTGAAAGGGGTATGGCTGTTGGTGGTGTTTTAGTTCCATGGGCTGTTCTGGCAGCACTGTCGGCCCGAACGTTTCCTTGTATTCCACAGTGGGCTGGTAACCACTGGAATACAACGCGGTGATTAAGTTCATGAGCATTATTGCCTAGCCGCTTGATGTCCAAAACTAGTTGTTCTTGGGCTCGTGGTGACTTCAGGGACTGCAGCGCCGCTCGCGAATCAGAGAAGATTACCCAGGAATCAGGTGTCTGAGCTACGATGTAAATAAGCGCTCTCCGCAGCGCAGCCAGCTCAGTAGCTGTGGCAGATGTGCGGTGACCCAAGGTGGCAGAAATTGACATGTTTGCCGACGGGATCCACAGACCTATTGCCGATGATGTGTCCGTAACAGAGCCATCAGTGTAAATGTGGCGGCAGGATCTGTAGTTGGCGTTAATATGCTCCAGGGCGAAATATTTCAGTGCTGGAGCTGGCGTGTTACTTTTACTCTTGATGCCCGGTACAGTCGTGACTATGGCCCAAGAGGGTAGTTTCCATGGCGGCGTTGTCGGAATTGATGGCTTTTCGTACATCAGCGGAAGAAGGGTCTGTACTTCGGATGTGGTGGCTGATGCAAGCGGATGGTTGTGAACCCTAGCAGCAAAACGCACACAGGCTCGAAGAAACTCTTGCTTCAGTAGCAGTGGCACCGAAAGTCGCCGGCTTTCTGTAAGGGTTCCTACGATCGAAGTCTTTTTAGGCAGGCCCAGGCATATCCTCAGCGCTTTAGCTTGCATACTGGTAAGCGCCTGGATACTAGACTAGGAAAGTCCCTGTACCGCAGGGAAGCTGTACCGCAAGAGACCTTCGCAGAGAGCAGTGTACATTCGCAGCAGAGCAGCCACAGAGCAGCCACCAGCATTGCTGGACATCATACGAAAAATATTTGCGTATGATTCCAGTTTAGCCTTCAGTGTTCTTGTATGAGGCGACCACGTCAAGGATCTGTCGAATGTGACCCCCAGAAACTTGTGGCTTGGTACGTATGGGATGTGAGATCCTGCCACCTTTAACTTATAGCGCGACATATCCCGTTTAGTGAACGCTATGGCGGCGCACTTCTCAGGTGACATGATTAGTCCGCGGTTTCGTAAAAACGTCTGAATGGAGATAATTGCCTTCTGTAATCTTGCACGCAGAACACGTCGATTTCGACCACAGCACCATATGCAGATGTCGTCTGCGTACAAGGAAATCTCGACCGTTGCCGGAATACACTTCTCCAGGCCGATGAGAGCGATGTTAAACAAGGTCGGGCTCAATACTCCGCCTTGCGGAACTCCTCGAACAACTGTGTGAAGAGTTGTGTCACCATCTTTTGTAGACATGTACACCGAGCGGTCAGATAGATAGTCCATTATCCAGTGGTACATGCGGCCACTGACTCCTACAGACCTTAGAGCCTGTAAGATCGGCTCGTGTAGGACATTGTCAAATGCGCCCTTTATGTCCAGGAAAACGGCAACAGTGATATTGTGCGCAAGCTTGTTCATTTTAACGCAGTTGGCAAGGCTTATGACATTGTCTATGCTGCCTCGACCCTTTCTGAAACCCGACATCTGCGGGGGATAAGCGTCAGCGCTCACCAGCAACCAGTCCAGTCGCATCAGCACCATCTTTTCCATGAGCTTTCCCACACAGCTAAGAAGAGCTATAGGGCGATAAGAGCTGATATCGGTAGGAGGCTTTCCAGGTTTTAGGACAGGAATGATTCTGGCCTGTTTCCAGCTTGGTTCAAGTCGGCCCTTCCTCCAGCTGGTATTGAAGATGTCAAGGAGTTGCGTCTTCGCCTTTTCACCCAGATGGGACAGGTCGGCATAGCTGATAGAGTCGGGTCCAGGGGATGAAGCTTTGTTTACCGACGCCAGAGCACCAATTAATTCCACGAAAGTGAAAGGTTCGTCTGTCACAGCTGTACAGTCTGTTGTGGCATCGGTAACGGCTTGTGCTGACTGTAATATAGTTGCAGACGTAACAGCAGTTACCTTTGCGCAGAAAGCTTCCGCCATGTCCAGCTCGCTGACTTTACAGAACAGTGCGACAGAACTGAAAGGCTGTTTTTGAGCTGGCGGGATTCTCAGGCTGCGCGCTATGTTCCATATCCTTGACAGAGGTTTTCTGGGATCAAGTTTGGAGCAGAAGGCGCGCCACTGTCTCCTGTCCAGCTTGTCGAGGTGACGTTGAATGTGGCGTTGCATTCGCCTAGCTTCGCGAATGTCTTCTCTAGACAATGTCTTACGGGCGCGCCTCTCAGATCTGCGGCGCATTGCTCGAAGCCTCTCGTACTCTATGTCAATCGTCGTACGCTTTCTAGGCAGCTTTAGATATTTCGTACTACTGCGTTTTGTTTGGCTTAGCGCGCCTATGAATTCCTCATACGTCATATCTGATGTATCCGAGTGTTCCAGTGTGGCCCTATATATTTCCCAGTCAGTACAGCGAAGCGCCCGGGCTTTTGGATACTGCATGGGGCCCAGAGCGATGTAAGTTGGTATATGATCGCTTCCATGACTTTCTACGTCTGGAAACCACGTAGCCATAGACGCAAAGCTAGAGGAGACCAGAGTGATGTCGAGCGCACTGGATCGATTTCCTTTGAAGAAAGTCGGCTGACCATTGTTGAGAACGACGAGATCATTTTTATGGGCGAGATCAAGTAGACATCGGCCGCGTTGAGTCGATCTCGTACCTCCCCAGGCTGGATGATGCGCATTGAAGTCCCCCGTCAGAACATGGGGTTCAGGCGTTGTATCAAGTATAGCTTGCAATTTTTTCACATCAAATTTTACTCCAGGTGGTATGTATGCCGCAATCACCGTGAATGTGAGACTGTTCCACTTCACTGTTGCTGCAGCGTATTCATTCGAAGCGTCAGGTGGTACAGCATGGATGTTAAATATCAGATCATTGCGAATGGCCAAGAGAACCCTGCTGGTGTCCCCTCCAGTTGACGAATACGTGATGGTGTATCCGGAGAGGCGAATTCCAGTGCGCACACGGGACTCCGAAATGGCAATCACTGGAAAGCGGTGCTTACTAACAAACTGCCTGAAGTCAGACAGACGACAGCGAAGGCTGCAGGCATTCCATTGAAATATGGTGGCCTTGTTCCGGACGTTTGTTAAGCTCGTAGATTGGGCTGTCAGCGCCATCTTTCTATCACAGGTGAAAGAAAGTCAAGCAGCGTCAAGATGACCTTTGCAATGGGAGAGGACATTGGGGCAAGAAAGCTGCGAGCAGCGTCGACAAGAGCAGACAGCAGTGAATATGTGATTGAGCTGTCTTGTCGGGTGCTACGCTCTCGTTGTCCGCGCCATGAAACTGACGGTCCCCTTCTCTCTGATGAACCAGCGGCGGTCGTGCTCTCCTGGACTCTCACGCCCGAGCCTTGGGTTGACTCCTTAGCTGCAGTGACGCACGGAGAGAGGGGCAGATTACGAGTAGGAAGAGATGGGAATTCCTCCGTGTCTTCAATTCGCGGAGGATTTTCGGGAGCTGTTTTGCAAGCATCTTTACAAGACACTGTCGTCCCGTCGTTGCTACCCCTGCTGGCAGCTTTTCGTTTCTCGTATATGGCGGCCTTTGCGGATATGTATCCTACGTTATGATTCATCTTGTAGTTGTGTATTTCCTTCTCTTTGCGGAGTACACGACATCGAGATGATGTAGATTCATGCTGTTTCTTGCAGTTAGGGCACTGCAGCTGCTCGGTTGCACAGGAGGATCGGTCGTGATTGCCACCGCAGCGTGGGCACCGCACTGGCAGCCGACAGGCACCAGCTACGTGTCCAAAGCGCTGGCACTTGGAGCACTGCCTTGGGCACTCGATGTACTTGAACACTCGGTAACGTGTGTAGCCCAGGACGATATACTCAGGAGCTGTTTCAGTTGCAAATACGATACGGACATTTTCCGACGTTCCCAGTCGCCGTACTGATTTCACAGGAGCCCTTTGAAGGAGTGCCGAGAAAATGTCCTGCTGATCAAGGTCCACAGGAACACCCTTGATGACGCCTACCCCACAGTTGTTAGGCCGTGGTTCGTAAGCCTGAAGAGCGATTTCTCCAATATTTGTAACCTTCAGAAGGCGTTCAGAGGCTTCTACACTACGTGTATCCACAGCCAGGAGGTTCAAGCGCTCGTTGGGTCGTACTTGCAGCACGCCGTCTGGCGCAACCGCCTCAAAGGCTGCCTTCAATCGGAGAGGATTAAAGCGTGTGACAACATGCTCAGGGTTTCGCGGTTTGAATATGACTGTCAGATTGGACTTTGGCACATGTTCAGCGGGTACAGAGTTTAAGGGCAAGTGCAGTCTTTTCGACCCTCGGCACCGCTTAGGAGGCGGTATGACACTGCGCTTTTCAGAGTCATCAGATGAGTTTGCAGTAGCGTCCATGTAGGTGATGGTGGCGGAAGAATCAGACATGTCAGAAAAATCATCCTGACCGTCAGGTAGGCTGACGTCAAGGCAAGAGATGCGCTTACTCGGAGAAACTTGAGCGGGAAGAAGCGAACTCTCTGCAGGTGACTTAGAGCTGTGGTTTATGACAGCACCAGGTGGCATCCCAGTACCGGAGCTTGTCCCGCAGCTTGCGGATGCAGGCATCTGCAGATGTTGATCTGATCGGATCTCTGGAACTTGCACAGGGTGCGGTCCCGAGGGCACCGCACCCGCCGCGGGGAGCATTCCCGAAGGCCCGAAGATCAGTGTACACGTGGAGAAGCGGCGTTGTACACAAATAAAACAAAACCGAAGACAGGCAGTCGAAGCAGCACAGCCGCAACGCAACCCGTTGAGGAAGGTATCTCAGCGCGGTCATACTGGAAGCTCCAAATGGTATGGATAAATGACGCGGCGCATGCGCTGTCGGGTAGCCGTTTGCTTCATTGGTTGCAGAGACAGCATTTTCTTGTAACGAATAACAGCGACAAAGGAAAGGATGCAGCTCGAATCGCCGAACCATTTTATCAGCTTTCGCGAAAGGTAAGCTATAGAGAGAAAAGTGCACTTACACCAGTATTCTGTCCCTGAGTCTATTTTGCCGTCGCAGAAAGAGCATCCCGAAAGGAACCAGGATCGAGAAAAAGGCTGCAGGTTTGTGCGAGATTACGCCGTAGATCCAGAAAGGCTGACATGTTCAACGCGCCATATTACGTCATAAAACACATGGTTCTACTTTTTATTTCGTGGTTACTTAGAAATACTTTCGTTCGAAGTCAGTTACTTATGTCACGATTTTTATCACAGTTAGTGTTTTCTGTCGATCCAACAGGAATATCGCAATTTCCCCTTGTTCCCAAGGCTAACCACTTAATCCTCCTTCGGTCGTGGGTATGCCCACTGCACGAAAGGCAGCAACTACAACCGTGTGCCATTCCGCGCAAGGACAAAGGAGTATCAAAGTCGTCATGAACGACTCCCGCAATAATAGCGACAAGCTTTCCAAGTCCGAACGCAAAGTCGTCGCAAAGTCTGAATCTCCGTCACCATTACCCACGTCTCTGGCCGATGACGCAGGAAAGAATGCCTCGGCCAGCCGGGCTGAATCTGGAGTAACGTCTTCTGTAGGAGCCAATGCCGGCGTCAGCGAGGGCTGGACAGGGGAAGCAGCGCCGCCTCCTTCTGCGGCGTCTTTGTTTGATGGCATAGCGGCAGCTCAGCAGCGATACGTGCTGACTCCGTGTTCCCCAGGGCGGCGGCTCGCCCCCGTCGCCTCTGTGGCACCATCAGATCCACCGCCACCGTGGTACGACGCCAGCAGCGCGCAACATGCACTGCAATGGGGCCACCTTCCGTTCGTCGTCGACGAGCTCGTCTGCCTCCCGTCGACAGAAGAGTGAGTGCCCGTGATGCGGCTATGTTAATTGGGTGAAATGCGTGAAGGATAACTTGCTTGGAGTGTGCTGTGTTGCATATGTCAGGCAGGAAGTGATGTAATTTGGAAATTTGTGCTTTGCAAAAGCTACACTTAGCGCAGCCTCATTGTATTTGTTGTACCGACTCACGGAGCGCTGTACAGGATGTCTTTTTTTAAAGACAGTGATAGTTTATTGATAAAATATGCTAAGGACGCCTGATGTTTACGCTGCAAACCCTATGTCGAGGCAGAAACATTTTCCAGCCGCATAAGCTACACTGCAAAGGATAATTCAAAATAACTTTTAATTAACTTCGTGATCAGCTACTTGAAGGCTTTTTTGTATATAGAAAACTCGCAGGGCGTCAGCATATAGTGAATAAGTATCTTGGCAATTTTGAAAACGTCGTCCAAAATTAGGTATGTTCTTTAAAACTTCAGTATGTCTGCTGCACAGACTACACCTCTTAAAAACAGAGACTGCTGGGCACTCACTTCGGCGGAGTACTCTCGTGTCCCAAATTTAACTCCCTTCTTTAGAGTAGATCAACCCCATTTTACGCAAAGTGCAGTAACCCCTTGAGACATGACATTAGCACTCCACCTTAGCACTTTACCCTGCAGCGGGTGCGAGACCGCTTTTACTGGCCTCACATGCGTCAGGCGACGAAGCAATATGTGGCTAACTGCTTCAGCAGCTTCCCAAGGCCTTCTGCAGCGCTGATTCCGCCTCAAGCACATTTTGAACAAGTTGGCGTAGACCTTCTAGGCCCATTACCATGGTCATCAAATAACAAGCAATTGATCATTGTTTGTGGGGACCAGCTTACGCGCTGCACAGAGACCGCGGCAGTTCCGTCATTTACCGCTGCTTGCGTCGCATTTTTCTTGTTGCGTTCTGCTGTTCTGAGTCATGGCCCACCTCGCGTGATCATGAGCGACCACGGTCACCAATTCATGGCGGACACTGTTGAAGTGTTGCTTCGACTATGTGGAACGCAATTTCCACACTCCACGCCGTATCATCCGCAGCGTAACGGTCTCGTTGAACGTGCAAATCGAACCTTGACGAACATGCTATCCATGTACGTGTCCTCTGATCACAAAACTGGGATGATGTGCTACCATTTCTAACATACGCCTCCAACACTGCGAAGCATGAGACAACAGACTACAGCTCTCATTTTATTTGCTCTATGCCAGGTCACCGCGGAGTTTCCTTGAGACTTTTCTGCCGTTTTCTTTAGACACCGAAGATTCAAAGACACTTTGCCTTGGCGAGGAAGCCCGTCGAATAGCTCGCATCCGAACGTTGGCATCTCAAAGCCGCTTGAAGCAACGATTTTACGACACCCATCAAGAGGATTCGTTTGAAAAGGGTGATCTAGTGCTGCTATGAACCCCACAACGCAGGCGTGGCATGTGCAGCAAGCTTCTGTCACATTATGTGGGTCCGTTCATTGGGCTAGATCACCTCACTGATCTTACGTACGTGCTTACGTGGCCTTTGTCTGAAGACAGGCGTTTCAGGAAAACGCAACTTGCTCAAGTTGCACGTCTCAAACATTACTATCCCACCCCAGGACACTGGCTCTCCCGGTGGGCTTCGTCTGCGAAACGGAGATTGTAACGTCGAGAATAGGAGATGGTGGACGAAGAAGAGGACGACGAACTGTATTGCGGCCATTGCGCCATCTCCGTGGCCATCTACCTTGGCGACTCCTCAACTTTACTGACCGTCATTTGTAAATAAAGAACCCTCACTGGTAACAGTATGTAATACTTCCGTTCAGTTCAGTTTCTTTACCTTAAAGGGCCCCAAACAACCCCGAAATCCGAAATTTGGTTTCAAGACATAACTGCGCTCTTGTGCGATGTGAACATGCTCCTGCAAGAATTTTGCGAATAGGTGCAATAATAAAGAAGTTACACGGGTTTAAGTGGCCGCTTGCGTCGGTTTCGTTCTCTCGGTCGGCCTCCCCACCCTTCTTTGCCGAGGAGAGGGTAGGCGCGGCGCGCCGTCGAGACTCTGCCCACTTTTTACACGTGACATGACGTGAGCTATCGACGTCATTGTGGCTTGCGGTTGCGCTTGCGGTTCCGGTTATCTGACAATTGATCTGGTTTCGACAGGATCTGACAATAGACCTGGTTTCGACCAATCAACGAGCCACAACTGCGCAAAGTTGTTCGCGGTAGAACGTGACAACACCTATAGGACGCGAGGGCGACTGGTCAATCGCAGGAAAGAGGCGCGAGAATTGTTTTTTGAAATACCGCGTCTGTGTGGCGCGCAGCGCTGTCAGATTCGCAGAATGTGATCGCCGCAACCTCTGTATGTTTCAGTTAGCTTGTTTTGGCGGCTTAGAAAAAAAAGTAGGAGCCTGTTTAGTGGCCCTTCAAGGGCTTTCTACAGGAGTCATTACATAACGGGTGGGTTCGCATTATTTAAGAACGGTATCAACGACAAAACAAGAATGCAGCTATATCAGACAAATAACATGTGGCCGAAATAGAATATGCATACACACAACTACACGAATAAAAAGCACTTTACATGTTTTCGAGTTCTTTACCAGTTCCAAATATAAAACCTTATGGGTTGTACTGAACCAATATTACCCGGCAAAACTCATCGCTTGAAGTTGTTTGGCCTCTGATATCGATTAGTGTATGCGTGTGACTACGTCTAGCCATTTATCGTGGAAAGCATTGGAAATTTCGTGACAAAGGGAGAAAAGAATAGCATCAGTATGCACTGATGCGGCAGCGCTGCAAATGAAAATAGCTACCACAGGAGCAAGCAGCTTCGCAGGCACTTTGTGCTGTCCGAGCACCCTTGCACCATCCGGTCTGCCTTTTGCCATAGAACCCCGTCTTTCGGCACAGCTGTGGTCATTAACGCGAACACATCTGTCATAGTCGGTTATTCACCGACCACTTAGATAACTACAGTGTGTAAGTGTGTCATGGTGTGTCTCCTAGTGTGATGACAGAGGATGTACAGTCCAAGTTTACCGGCTGAATCCATTCTTACGAGGCCGCCTATGGCTTTGATTCAGTTAAAGCACCGAGAAAATCCTGCAATTATTCGCCATTGGAATACTTACAATTGAGGGTTGTATGCGCTACCATTATTTGCTTGCCTGGTGCGCGGAATCGGAGACGCAAATATGGCATGTCTCTAACATGTAACTCACTGAACGGGATATTACTTCTCTGTTAGGCAGAAGTAAGGGAGCCAAATAAGTTATTTACATGGGCCCCCATGTTTTTCAACAGCAACCTAAGTGAGAGCGAAATAAGAAAAAGAGTTGAAAGCCCAATGAAGGTCACAGGGAAAATATTGCCGTGTAAGAACCATAAGAAAGCTTTCCTTTACAAACTTCTTTTTTAACCTTGATGTGTCTAAATCGATGCCAGGCATATAGTATTGTCAACTCAGTGTAGCAAGCGATCGCATAAGGTTAAAACAAATGACGTTTCAGTATGCAAAAACCAGTGAGATACGGCTAGTACTAGTTGATAATCTAGAATCTGTCGATGCTGGTGCTGCATCAAGTGAGTACATTTGTGAACTTCGTAAGTAGAAAGCTTATGGCGAACGTCATTGACACAGGAAATATATTGGAGCTAATAATGATCCTTGTGCCATTGTGACGCCCCGAGGGGCGTCGGCGGAGCGAGACACGGGAAGGCGGATAGCGGGATTTTCTGGCCTTCTGCAATCCTATTTTTCGGCTGCCACTGCGGTCAGAGAATCGCTGGGGCTTTCGTTACCCTCGAGTTTTGCGGAAACCGCGCTTTGACAGAAGAGCTGACGTTTGCGCGGCGGCCCCAGATGAGAGTGTGCATTAGGCGGCGACCTTGAAGACGACAGAATGCCGCCAAAGCGAACCCAGCGCGCTCATAAGTGCTTGAGCAAAGCCAACAGAGCGTCCCCGGTATGTTTCGATCACCGTGCAATGCAGTAAGCAGAACTGCTTCTCGGACGCGCACATCTGACGGGCCACAAAGGAGCGACTCCCCAAAGGCACGTCTTTTCACCAGGCACTTCCAACGTGAGGGCGCCTAGACGGTGCCAAATTGCTTGCACCTGGAGTGTTTCGGAATAGAAGCGGTGCTAGCTAACGCTCGTTACGATACTCTGTACACAAGTGTCGCCGGTTAGGCTGTCCGACGTCCTGTCCGAATGCCGAGTTTTGTGTATGTTTATATTTTGCTTTCTATATTTTTGGAGATGAGCTCGTTCTGCGTTACACTGTGCAGGCGAGTCCCAAACAATAGTCGAACGGCGGTGTGTGGACTGGTGCGTTTTCTACCGGCGACGTTGCCGTAGACAACCATTGGATAGACGCCCTGGTGAGGCGGACTGTCAGGGAGAAAAACTCCTCTCGGGAGAGAGCACAAGGCGAAATTTTGGAGATTCGAGAGACTCGAAGAGAGTCAGTGACCTTTCGTCATGTGAAGTAAGCTTCGTTTGCGATCCCTCGTGCAAGCCTGGCCGTTCGGCTCACCAACCTCGGAGAGACGATGTAGCCTTTGCGAGAGCAGGATGCGAGCAGCAATGATCGGGGGGAATCCGTGAGCTACGGCAACTTCGTGGTCGACATCCGAGTTTCTAACAAAGCACCAGTGCACAGGCCGGCGACGAGACCTATGCGCCCACCCAGATAAGCGTTCCTTTCGTTGGCGGCAGCAAGCGTACTTGAGACATCGCGCCGTTAGTTTATCAGCTGTTTTACCCCTTGTATCGGCCGTTCATTGACGAGTATCTTTGTCCTGTTAATTCCTGTGCTGCACTATGCGTTTACGTTGCTCTTTGTTTGCCTTGCATTATTACGTTGGCTACTAATTGTTAATTGTATACTTTGATCATGTTTGCATATTAAATTCCATGTTTTATGGACTAAATAAGCCTGTTGCCTTTTTTCTTCCCGGCCCAAGCACGAATCCGGTTGGGTTAAATGGTTCTTGAGGTGTGTGGACAGACGGGGTGAGGGAGAATACTGGGATTACGTGAAGCATTCCGAACGGAGTCGTAACGTAGTTGTGGTACTTGTGAAGTGCTTCGGCGTAGAACCGCCTCCCCTTTTGCGCGAAGTAGGGAAATCTGACCATTCCGGAGTTCACTTCAGTGAGTTCCAAATCAGATTTATCCATCGCAACTTGCATTCCGCATGCCTCGAAGTAACTGTAGGATTAAACTGCGTTAGTCCCAACAGCACCGTGGGATTTTTAATTTATTTGGCAGAAGTGTGAATTGTCAAACCGCATAAAAAGCTTTTTCAATATTAAGACATATTTTACCACGTTTTTAAGCTTACTAAATGTGTCAGTAATTATTCGTGAAAGGGTGTGGATGGTGGTGTTTGTGAGTTTATTGGAGACAAAATCATGTTTCGGGAGGCCGACCATGTTAATGAGGACGGAAATTTTCTGTAACGCAACAGGCTTAATCCTTTAAAAAAGAAGTGGTAATATGTTCAGCACAGATAGATCTGGAGCTGCTTAGAATCACAATCGCAGGCGAATCTCTGTTCTTCCTGCAAATGTGTCGAAAATTTGGTGAAAGAAGCGCCTGTATAATGTAGCGAACTGGTAAGTTTGGGGGAGGAAACCATAAATACGAAATATTTACTAAAATATTGTCCTGTATGTCTACTACCATGTTAAGTTGGAGAGAGTCTTCCGGAGTTTATCAGGACAATGCCACGATCAATTCATAAAGGGTTTCAAAAATGTGTTTGCTGTAGTGTCATTTTCAGCTTACCTAACTCAGGTATGCTGCCAGCCGTTCCCTGCTGCGCCTTCTATCGCGAATTCTTTACAGCATTTCATGCGTATGTGTACTTCGGTCATTATAGTTTATTTTGAAATTGTCATCAAGGTAGTAGCGTGCGCAAGTGATAAATCTTCGCAGTGGTGGAGAAATAGTCTTTCTACTAGATTTAGTCGATACATTATCGTCGGTGAAAGTTTTGAATGTGCGAGAGTATCGCTATCTCGGCACTCATTTGACATGACAACTGAAGGCTGAAGTAGGCCGCACATGCTGTCCGAATCTATACTGATTGGGCGACGGTCCACGCAAATGCGTCATGTGCATATTTTCGTTCCGAAACTATATATATATATATATATATATATATATATATATATATATATATATATATATATATATATATATATATATATATATATATATATATATATTACACGCAGTCAGGCTCCGACTCTCCCTCCCGAGGGAGAGTCGGGAAAAAAATTTCTGGCTACGCCACTGGCTGTAGTAGTTTGCTGACCTTCCATTCGAGGCTAGATAAGACGGCCATCGCACGTTCGTGTTTACTACACGCCTAAATGAAATCGTGCGTACACCATTGAGACAGGAGCTTCTTCAACCAGGCTCGCAGGCTTCGAGACTCGGGGCACCTGTTGGCCCTCGTCGCCCCAGTGGCAGAAACACTGCCTAAGTGCTCCAAGAGCGCTTACGCTCCCTCCGGCAGTGACGCTGCTCGCACCCGCCCCGAAAGACTACTCGTCATTCCTTACACCCATACAGTTGCGCACAACCTCAGAAACATTGGTTGGAGGAGACGCAGTCTTCTCTTCGCCGATTCGGCTGTCCGGCCGTTGCAAAAAAGCAAACTCGCAAAGCAAGCCCAGAGAAGCCTGCCCGATCCCTTATGTGCAGCAGGGTGTACGTTGCTCATACGGGTAGAGGCCTCAATACGTCGCTTACAGAGCACAACAGTCGCTGGTATAAGAAGGATGCTGGCCAACTCGCCTTTCACAGCACGGTTTGCGGGTGCGTACGAAATCTGAAACAAACGGTAGTGGTGAGCAAGGCAAAAAAGCAGGATTGGTAGGGAAATTACAGAAGCGGTTGGGATCGTGAAACGAGAGGAAAACCGCCTTTGGTTTCCCATCGGTCACTCTGTCCGAGAAAGAAGAAAGATTTTTAGCTATGAATATATGCGGCAATCTTAGTTTTTTGCTTCTCTTTGTATTTGAGAGATATATTGGGCTCTTGACTGTTGCGATAAAGAAAAAAAATGCGATGTGGCGTTTTTTGAAATGCGTCATGTTTGGTCAAGTGTCTCAGCGCATCCGCTGCAAGTATGTACTTAAAGAAGATCATCCACAATAAACGTCATTTGCATTTCAGAGCTAGTGCTTGTCTTTGGTGGATTTTTGCCCATGTTGTCACGTTACCCATTGTGCGCTGCCATTTGTTATTCCTTCGACTACTGCGCTGCCAAAGGATAATTATTTATTGTTTGCTGCGGCAAGGTGTTGTTGTTATGTGGGGTTTAACGTCCCAAAACCAGCTCTGGTTATGAGAGACGCCGTAGTGGAGGTCTCCGGAAGATTCGACCACCTGGGGTTCTTTAACGTGCACTGACATCGCACAGTATACCGGCCTAAACATTTCGCCCCCATCGAAGTGCGGCCGCCGCGGCCGGGATCCGATCCTGCGACCCTCGCATCAGCAGCCGAGTACCATAGCCGCTAGACCACCGTGGCGTCGCCGTGCACATGCCACGGCCGCTACATACCACACACACGGTGCGGCTTGCTGCGTGCCGCCGAACCCGCGTCTCGCGCATATTCTCCATGTGCCCGCAGTGGCGCCACTGTACGGCGACGGCTGCTGGCTGAGAAGTGACTTCGCCTCCGCGTTATGTGGGTCAGTGGCTATGTCGAGGCCACAAATAATGCATTTTATATTTGCGTATTACAGGCCAAATCATTATGTCGTCAATAGAAATGCTCATTACGCCACAGGTGACAACATTTTGCGACAAGTGCCTGAACATTTGATGCAGTCATACGCCTGACGGCTGCATGCGCGGTGCAATGACCGGCTGGCCCGCTTCCACTGTGGGGTTATGATTGCGTATGTGCACGCAAGTACGCAAGGACAAAAATAACATAGGAGAGCATAACGCCTTTTTATCCTTTCGGCAGGAGGGAATAAATAGAGGTTTTGTCTGAAACATTTTATGTGATTTGTAATGACTTCTCGTGAAGACATGTGAGCGTAAGTGCTCTAATTAAGTATTTTATACGAACAAATTCCTCAGTTTCCGAAGTAATCCACTGACTCGAAATCAGAAACGCTTCCCAATATGATTAATTAGCAGCAGATTTACGTTGCTCAACTCGAAGGATTAAGGAATCACCCTGTTTCTCCTCAGCATCCATTTTTTGTCTGTTCCTTTCGAACAGCTTAATTCCCTCCCCTTGCGCTTGGCATTACAATTGCCCGTTCCCATCCTCCCCCTCCACCCTCCCTACTGTAAACCCATACAGACCAGAAAAAAAGTCTGGCCAGGTGCCTGAACGCACCATGTTAAGTCGTTAATTGGAAAGTGGCCTATCCATGCGGGTGCGAGTGACACGCAATTTCTTTCTTTCTTTCTTTCTTTCTTTCTTCTTTCTTTCTTTCTTTCTTTCTTTCTTTAGTTAGTCACTGTAATGAAACATTGCAGCATTTTTTTTTTGAAGCAACACGCAGATCTCATTGAGACGACTGAGCCGTAGCATAGTGGTGTGGTACGTGTCCGCCGTGGCGCTGCTAGAGTGGAAAGCGACGGCGCCGTTGGTCACGTGCCTCGGGTTCTTGATGCTGGCCGCCATTCAGGCAGCCTCGTGTAGCCTCGAATCCGTGTTCGGCGACTCCGTCGATAGCGTCAACCTCACCGAGGCGCTGCCCAGCACCTCCTTTGCAGATCTCAGGGTTGCTGATATCCAGGCGCCCTTCCTGTTCCGCGTGAGTGAAGACCCATGTCCTGATCTTATTCCAGCCTTCTGGGATCTGCTATGATAATTGAAACTACGACAGAGTCCTTTGGTTTTAACTGGCACATAGAATAACACAAATTGTTTAAAATCACAATAACCTCATTTTGTGTGCGTTTATTGAAATTTGTGTTTTGCGGTGGTCAGGTAGGACCGATGATCAAATGTTTTATTTATATATGTTGATTCTTATCTGACGACTCCGCTGTGTCATACTTCCTACTAACTGAGAAGGAAACCTGTGCTTTCACGCGTGTGATTTTAGATTGTTAATGCGAACAGTGGGGTGGCTCACATACATGCATGGGCATTAAAAAAAAAGCACCAGAATGTTCACTCAAAGCACATTTAAGGAAATTAGATTTCCCGGAACCCTTACTTAAGATTATCCGTTGTAATGGATGATATTCGCAAAGCCGGAAAGTTAGTGTAAGGTCTAAAAATTTTTGTCGGGCGCAGTAGAGGAAAAGGCTGATCTTTTCCTTTGCACGCTAGTTTGAATTTATCATAATAAAACTATCAGAAATGCTGAGCATTCTTAGATCGATGGTTGGTTTTTTACCTTTTTAGCAAATAACTCCTAAGTGCCAAAGATCATTACAGCGTGAGGGCATTTAAATAAATAAAACTGCTTTTCGCTTAGGCAATCCGCTAGTGTTCTACTGCCGTGTTTTAAGCACAATAAACGATGCAGTTGGTATAGAGGTTAATAATCCTGGTTTGATAATAATATTTCGGAAACGCGCGTATGAGGCGTTTACGCACACACACACGCACATTCACTGTTACGCTGCTGCACATATTAAACAAGACGGGCGATCATTAGCTCAGGACACTTATGGTCGAAGAGCTGTGAATTAGATTCCATGTTCTTTACACAGATAGCCGTACGTAACTATTATTTAATGGAGTCATCACTCGGCGCAGTCATCACAGGCAGCTCGCCGGAATTTGTCGTTCGTGCTAGGTTTACGGCTTCAAGTGCGCGTTCTCGTCATTTATATCATCTGCCCTGTTTCCTCTTTCGCAGATACTGCCGAGATTTTTTATGGTGACGTTCTGGATAAATTTCGCCTACTGCATCTCACCTCTGCGAACCGCGATTGTTAACCTGGTACGCCTGTTCCGATTTGTCACTGGCGCCACCATGACGGAAACCACGTGTGCTTTGGCCAACATGTTTCTGCCCATGGTATACGACCCATTTCTGAGAGTTGGTATTCAAAGTGTTTGTATGGGCGCAGTGTATATCTGCCATCACTCCCCGTTGGTCTGGTTGAGGACTGCTTCATGAAGAGTGAGGAGAAATTATTGTATAGGTGTGCTTTGGAGGTTGTCGGACCCACAAAGCACGACTCAGCGGAACAAAAAATGAAAATATACAAGGAGTGGACATGCGACCCTGTATAAAAGAAACGCCACGGACAGGTTATCGTGACCAGTGCATAACCTTGCATAGCGATAGACCTTAGAAACAACACAGGTGGGATTAACAGATAATATTGCAACTCGGGCCATTAATAACTGAAGAATCCAGTCCTATAAGGATACCTCCACATGTACGAGAACAGGTAAGGCCGAGAGCAAAACACTCGAGAAGGAAAAATAAGTAATGGTAACTATGCATGATGTAGTAAAATCAGGCATATTTAAGGACATCAATTTCAAACTGCCTACGATATGTATAATGTCCACAACGGTGGTACAGTGCTGACGGCGTTCAGCAGCTGACCTGAACGACGCGGGCTTGATCCAGGCCCGTGCAATGTATGCGTTAAAGAACTCCAGATGGCGAAAATTTTCACAGATCACGACTGCAACCAGCCTGATAATGAGATCGCAGTATTGGCTTGTAAAATGTGAGCAATTCTTATGAAGCTATGTATAATGGCTTGCCGCGAACTTCGCCTACTCTTACCTGAGAAAGTGAATTACTTGACTTTAGTTCTATTTTATTCTACAACGACGGAACGAACAAGAACATCTGAGGGAGAATGTAGCACAGGCAGAAAACAAGATGGTTAAGAGGATGAAATTAAAGGTCCGCAGGCACAAAACGGTGTCATCTCACTCAGGGCAGGGCAAATTGGAGGTCGTTGGGAGAGATTTGCGTCCACTGCTGAAGATAAAACCTGTCGATTATTATTATTATTATTATTATTATTATTATTATTATTATTATTATTATTATTATTATTATTATTATTATTATTGGTGGAATGTTAGAGTTCGCCCAGCGAAGCATTCTAAGCACAATTTTAATATTGTAATCCTGCGCAGGCGACGGTATGGAGAAAAAAATGTCGTCCACTGAGATTTACATAGACACCTAAGGATGCGCGGCTGTTAAACTTATGCCCGCTGCTCATGGATTTGGCAGTTTATCCCCATAAATGCGTGACACGAATCTCACTTTACATTGAGCATAAATGTCCGAATATAACAGGTCCTGCGTTTAGTGTCTCCCACTCTACCGCTTTTTTAATATATTTGCGAATAATTTTGGAAAAAGTAGCTTAACTTTCCAATATTCCACTGCAGGCAGAGTCAACGATAATGTTGCAGCCGTACTTGTCGGCGATGACTCCTTCGGAGTTGTTCACGGCAATCACCTGTGGCTTCGCGACACTGTCGGCCAGCTTTCTGCCCGAGCTCGTTCAAGCAGGCGTAAGTGCACAGGATGCTATTCGTGGTTTTATTATGGGAGCATATACTTCGCTACTCTTTTTCAAGAGCCGCGCATTCGTAATTTGTGCTGCATTCCGCACTATGTCAGGCATCTAGGCATTACGCAATGTCATTCTTGCCTGGTCAATTGACACGTGATACAAAACTGCTGACAGCATCTCAGATAAAATAAGCGAGGCGAAGTTAAATTTGTGTATTGGTCTTCTCCCTCGATGGTTCCGATGACCGCGGCGACACGTTGAAGGACGGAGTCTGGAGCAAGATGTCCTCACAGCAAAACACTCAGGTTTATTTACACTATTTACAAAACTTGGCCGGGGCGGCCAGTACTGTCACAGACATCAAAACACAACTGGGCTCAAACCACACCAAGCGGTTCGTTCCGAGCTCTTAACGTTTGCACTCAAACGTGAATAAGCACTAAGCTTTAAACATCATAACTCGTCAGAGGCAGCGCCGAGCTCGACCTCTGACCACCTTGCCGCGTCTGCGACCCGAGTTAGCGCTAAGCTCTCCCTCTCCTCTCTTATCTGTTCTCTGTTAAATACACCTCATCGCTTCTGCGACCGCCTTCCGGGACCAACCCATATGCAGCACTTCACCAATAAAACTCGTGTTCACTCTCTCCACGAGAGCCGATGGTTACGCCTTCGCGTTCCCACACTTCGACCCGCTTGCTGCACTGAGCTTCTCCGAAAGATATCATCGGCCACTAATCCCGTGCTCTGTTAGCAGAACTCTGCAGCAGGCCCACATTGCCACTCTATTTACCCGGCGGCATGCAACCAAGCCGCCGCTTCAAGAGAACTGCTAGACAGGTCTATCGTACCCAAAAGCACTTCCGTACATTTCCACGGCGGGGTCATCTCCTCCGAACGGGCAACCCTTTGGCGACAGTTCGACCGTGTAGAAAGGTCAAAGGAGATCTTTGACAGGGAGCCCCCGCTGTTCTTGCAAGCTACTCTCCCCCTTTTGTTCCTTTCTTGGATGCCCCGTTTCCTCCGCAAATGCTCTACAATGCCACAGTGAAGAGATCTGTCGCCCGTCATGTCCCCTCTGCTGTGCAGCTATGTCACAGCAATTACTGACCGCGTGCGTCTCGGGAACAAAGCCACCGCTTTTACTGCATACTGAGCGAATACGACGATGTTTCTGCAGAAAAGCCATGCTCTAGGCCGCCGTCGCCTACTAACGAGGCGGCTCGCAATATGGCTCGAGGATCTATCGGCCGAGCCGTGAGCAGCAACTCGAGCCCGGATCGCGCAGAGGACGTTCTCATAAGCTTCCAGGAAATCACCCAGCACTTTAGACTAGCTCGACGAACGCTGCCGCCACCTCACAACAGTCTTACTAAGGCTGAAGAGGTTAGATGGACGCAACTCCAAACCAATACCCTCCCGAATCCGGTCACCATGCACCACATCGATCCAGACCAATTCAAACCCGATTGCTCGAAATGTGGCCAGAGAGCCACAGTGCAACACATCTTTTGGGACTGCCCCGCAGACCCACCGCCCAAAGAACTCCAGAAGCTTGTAGGCTCGCAAAAGTGGGAGACCCTACTGGCCAGCTCTGCACTGGACGTCCAAGTCCGGGTCACAGCAAGGGCCCAAGAGGTCGCCCTCAGCCCCGACTGAGGGCCATCTGGTGGGGTCGCAGAGCCCATCACTCCCAGTACCGATAATAAAAGTTTTTCACTCACTCACTCACTTACCCGCCGATCTATCGCCGAACATAACAGGCAAACTTAGCGTATTTCTGCAAACGGCCGATATCTCGTACAAGCCAGTCTCTTTTTGTACACAACGGCACGCAACCAAGAACAGCTTGTAAAGCGAGATAAAAGAAACGAAACGAGACAAGTTGACACATGTCATAATGAAGCAGTAAAAACATTGCAGCTGCGGGTATACCTCAAAACTTCTTAAGGGGGCGTGATCTTTTAAGAAGCTAACCACCTGACGCAGCGTACAAGCAAGATGATAGTAGATGGCTGTTTATGGCTTATCCGACGGTCCGTTCATACTAACTGGCGGGAGTTGCCGCAATAGTGGCTACCAAGTCTTGATAGCTTCCTTACACTATAGTATATTTAGGTATATTGCGCTGAGATGTATCGAACGTTTTTCTCGGCTAAAAGGTAGGTCTGAACTGCGCGTGCAACTCGATCATGCCCATCCTGTGCGGAACCTTCAAGGTCAATTCATATATATGGTCGCGAAGCTTTGGACGAAAAGCGGTCCAGAACCAATTGGAAAGGGCGGAGGGGGGGTTGGAGAAGAAGCGATTAAAACGCGTCTACGTAAGGAGGGGGCAAACACTATTAACAAAAATAGCTTTGCAATGAAGAAAATAACAACATTCATTTTACTGTATCACATCACCCTTCACTGATAATTTTAAGTAGATATGACACGCGAAATAAAGTGTTGTGCCTCTTAATTTCGTACCATTCAGATATTCATGTGCCCGTGGAAAGATAAGGGGGCATTTACGACGCTCGAAGAAAGCGCCCATGAAGGAAAGTCAGTCTGCTGCGATACGGCCCGCTGCGTGGTTATTCTATTTTCCACTTCTGTGTGTTTGAATTTTAGTGGCGCGACTTTTACGTCTGCCGAGCGCCGTTTTAAGGATTGTGTCACATCGCGGGTCTCGTGTTCGGTGAACAGTGAAGCGTGTTATAACACTGGATAAACATCAACTCCAGAGGTCTTCGGGCGCCAGCGGCGACCGAAGAGACCGACAATGATAACTTTATTCCCGAAAAAACAATGTTCTGTGCAAGGATGCAAGATTTCTCTAAATATCTGTTGAATGATCAATTGCGCTGTAACTTTAGGCTAGAACTTTAGAACGGTGAACCGTATGCGGTAATCAAGCAACAGTGTGCGACGCAAAATGGACTATGCTCGTGGCAAGGTATAAACGCATACCTGTTTCCTGCGATGATTAAAAAGGGTAGAATATAGAGCTTTTTTGGGGGGGCGCTTCTGAAACATGCCTAGACACTTTTAAAATATTTAAAGCTTGCTGTATCAATCGGAATATAGGCCCACCTTAAACGTAAAGCTATGTAGTTCACACTCTGCTGCTAATAAAATATTTAGAACTTCGGAACATGTATATATTCGTAAGAGCAGTCGACTTGGAAGAATATGCGCAAATGTTGAGGTATATTTTTGTTGTTACAGTGACTAACGGTATGTCCTCCTGCGCAATTATAGTCATTCCAGGTGTAGCACTATGTTTACTGCGTTCCGTAGTTATTTTAACGTAAGCATTTGTGCCCACGCAGTGCTTGTAATATATACTTAAGGTTGTTTTTTTTTCTCTGCAAGAATTTGTGCCCACTGTAGAGTCTCTGTACCTTTTTTTTGATGGGGCGGTGCCAATCAAACGTCGCTGTTGACAAAATTGTTTTCTTTAGTGCAAGTTTGTTTTTATTATTGTGCAATCTTCACGGAAATGTGGAGCACCACGGCGCGCTGGCTACGTTTATTTTAACCGGACGTGCCGTCACATCTGCGCTATTTTTGTTTCCGCCGGACGTTTCCCCTCCTCAATAGACGGTGCTAAGCTCTATACCAGCCGCCATTTTCTGGACACATGGGCTTCTATGGCAGCTTCGCTACCACGTAACCTTCTTGTAAGATAGCCTGAGAGTACCGACTACATTTTGTGGCCCTACCTGCTGTCGACACGAGGATATAGCAGAACGCTTGACCCTCACGATTTGAAATGACTCGGAAGACCTCGCGAAAATGACTGAAACGAAATTTAGAAGAAAGAATTACAAATTCGCGTCTCGTTCGCTTTATACGCACCAAATTTGACGTGAAATGGTCGTAATGGACGACTTACGTGACTCATAGGTCATGACATCTATAGCGTGATATACCCGTCATTTACTTGACTAGTTGCAATAAAATCACGCGCGGCTTATAGTCAGGCGCACGGCTTATACGCGCGCCTGACTGAATTCACGGGCGGAGATGAAAAGATGTCGTTAGGAATTCAAGTACGCCGTGTACATTTACATGTAGCCCTCACAGGCTAGGGCGTAAAAGTGGTTTAAAGTAAAATGAAAGACACCTATACCATTCCTTCTAAGCAGGCGGTAAATAAAACAATGAACTTTGATGATTTCGCATAGCCTTATTCGTAACAAAAACATACAGTGTTACGTAAAGTAAAAAAAAATGTATGCAAGATGGCCAAAACTTCGATAACATATCACTCATCTAAGATCGGTTGAGCATAGAAGAGACGCTTCGTCGCAATAAATACCCATGCTTATTTTGCATAACATCAAAGTACTCGCTACAGATATTTTTTTCTGCGTCACGACTTTCAACTTATATGCAAAGAATTTCGTTAAGGTATTTCGTTTAAAAATATATGTGTAGCATAAATAGGGCGCAGATAGGGAAGCCAGCAAAAGACGAAGACGAGGACAGTTGGTGCCGCGCTTGCTCCGCTTGGACAGCTGGTCGATTCAGCTTGGCTAACTGCCATAAACGCCTAACTGGCTTAGCGCTAAACGCGCACCTTCATAAGTAATGATATTATGGCTATCAAACTGGGGAATATTAATGACATTTCTAGATGCAGTGTTGACAAAGGTTCTTGCTAAAAAGGACGCAGGTAGAGATTCAAGCAACGACTCGCACAAGTACCAGCCATAGCGGTGCACCTGTGGCGGTTGGGAACACAACTGCACTCTTTATATTATCGTTGCAGACTGAGGGTTACTTGTTGAAGGTACTGCATTTGGGCGATTTGGCGATGGTACGTGTTATCAAGAAACGTAAATGAGGACAAAAGCAGGAGGAAGCGCACGAGTCGAGCGCTCGTTTCATGTACTTCTTCCTGTATTGGTCCTCATTTATTCTGCGCTGTTGCTTGACAGAATGAGATTCATATATCTGTTTATATGACCAACAATTTATGCAGACTGAATTGAACGGCGTCGTGACCAGCGGAATCCTCGGTTCCTTGGGTTCCCTTTGCATCAGCAAAATATACCTACCCGAAGTGGATAAAGTCAAGGTGAAGAGAGGCCACTTCAATACAAACAAAACGTGAGCGTTGGTGAATGCTTAGTCGTGACGCGTAAACGATGCACGCTCCTGTAGCACCAGATGCTTGTCGATATGTAGCACGGATTTAAAGCGGATGTGGCCTAGCTGCTGCTCCTTACTGGAAAAGCCAACGTCAAATCAGTTGGTAAATTCATCTACTGGAATATTCCGTACCAGTCGTCAGGATCTGTGGCAAAGCGGGAAAACATGATGAGTTTATCATCTGCATATCTTCGTTTTAAAGGCAGGAATTTTTGCTACTCAAGCTGAAAACAAGAGAGTGCACCTGCGGTGCAATTTTAACAGCGATGAATGGGTCGCCCAAAAAGGAACAATATGCCCCGCTGTTGTGCTAACAGACTAATCATCCAGTTTCTTTATGTGTATGGCGTGATGCCACGACGACATTCGGAGTCTTGCGTTTGGTACAAAAAGTTAAGCGTGGCGCTCATAGTGAAACTTCTGGAAACGTTGAAGAAGTGTGCCGGTCGCGTTCAAAACACCGATGGACCAAAATTCGCGAAATCAAAGCAAAATGCAGTGAACGGGCACCCAACTATCAGGACAGCGGTGTATCATAAGTATGCTCAGTGCCTTCTGCAGACCATATCGATGTCAATTTACTGGTGTTAACTTTTATCTAATGTGCATTTTTCTTATTGGGATAGCAATTATATGGACAGTCTCGACGATTTTTTTGCCGCCGCCATCGCTGTCGTGTCCTGTATAAAGTCCAAATTGATAACAACCCCCAGCGCATCGTACTTTCTATCCTAGGGAAAAAGCACGGGAGCGGAGGGACGAACGCGGCCAAAGTAGAGATCAAACGAGCCCGGCCCATCTCCGTCGCTCAGAGGGTGCATGCGATAACATCACAGCGCTCGGGCAACCACCTAGACTAACAGTAGTCTAGGGGGTGTTGACCTAGGCGGTGTTGGCTCGCGAGGGCTGCGTCGAAGCGGAGAAGAAACGCCCCACCCGTCTTTAACGAACATCAAAAGACGCGATAGAATGGAAGGGGGTGTCTGTTGCCCGAGCAACAACTCTGGAAGTTCGTGCGTTCGACACAGCTGGTGCGCGCGCTATCTCGGCTGCCATCAGACGTGCAGCGTACTGCGTAGCAGCGCCTTTATCGCGCGCTCCGTTCCAGGCGCTTCGCACATATATAGCCGCAATCAATTTTGTTCTTGTCGTCAATAAGAGCAAGCCGCCCCGCAACGGTGGTCTAGTGGTTATGGCACTCGGATGCTGATCTGAAGGTCGCGGGAGCGAATGGCGGCCGCAGCGGCTGCATTTCGATGGAGGCGAAATGTTGAGGCCCGTGTGCTGTGCGATGTCAGTGCACGTTAAAGAACCCCAGGCGTTCGAAATTTGCAGAGACCTCGACTACGGCGTCTCTCATAATCACAGCTGGTTTTGGGACGTTAAACCCTAAAAATCAATCAATCAATAAGAGCAAGCCTTTTCCTGTTGTCGCGTTCAGTTTTCGCGTTTTCCCAAAGTCGGCATATATAACATAAAATTGCTTGCGAATGGATAGTATCACCATGGTCGCTTTTGGCTGGCGCGCAAGCTGATCTGACACAACACTTTCTACTCTATACCATAAATGTGGCAGGTGGGAATATTTACATTTCTTAGACATACATGCTAAAGGAAAAAAAAGCCTGCTATGCTGAGAGAACCGGGTCTAAATGCATAGACGCTCCCGCATTCTTTACAGAAACACGTCCGTAACAATTCCATTCTTACGCACCGACGCCGCCACGTAAATTAATCAGGAGAAGAAAAATATTATGGGAGGTGGCAGCCGTACAGCAACACATATTGCAGACGATTTACTGCCGTACTTTCTGTGCGTTCGGACATTTTACAAATAGATATTCGCTATGTTGTCATGCTATGCCCGGTGAGTGGTACCTCGAATCACATGCCGCGCAGGTCAAATAACTTCAAGCTGTCACCTGAGGTATAACCGCTAACTATATTAACTATATTATTGGACGCGACAGGGGTTAATGACCTTTTATGCCGCCTTGCCTCGAAGAAAAACACCCAGACCAGTTTTCAATAACACTTACACTCTCTCTTCAGAGTCCTGTGGCAAAATCCACTCGTACCTTAAAATTAGTCTCGAGGCAATGTGGGATATTTGTTTTAACAGCAAACCTGAACACAGGTTTCTCATCCTCCTAATCAAGCTAGCAACGCGCTTTCCATTGCGGTGGCTGATAATTAAGCCATGCGACAGGTAGTGTATTGGTCGCACGCTTGCTGCTGTTGTGGCGACCACGAAACCGTATACAAACATACAGCTGATTTGTTTTCTGGGGTTTTACGTCCTAAATCTACGCTATGATTATGAGATACGCCGCAGTGGATGGCTCCGGAAATCTCGACCACCTGGGGTTCTTTAATGTGCGGTGACATCGCACAATGCACGGCCCTCAGCATTTCGTCACCATCGAAATGTTGCACACATATAGCTGGCGCTATTATTGGGCAGTACCTGATAAATGAAACTTGCTAGTATTAATTACGGATATGACCATTTATGGCTTTGAAAAAAAAATGCATCTAACGGAATATGGGTTTAACCGTAACTGGGGCCACTTCTCCACAGGCGGCATCTGTGGCTCGTGGAGGTATTGGGCGGCGGGATGATGACCAGCCTTGTACTAGCCGGTTGCATGACCGGCTGCCTCATCGCCTCCGTCACATTCCACGCGTTTGCCGACGGAATCATCAGCTGGGTGGGCGACGCTGCCGGCGTGGACGGACTAGGAGTTGATGTCAGTCAGTCTGTCCTGTGCCCATCTAATTCATTCATTCATTCATTCATTCCAGGTATAAGGCTGCCTATAATGCTAATCTCACAGAGGCACTTCTTGGTGACGTGAATAATTAATTTATATAATTACCTTGAAATAACGGACGTTTGGCTATGTTGGCCTTCCACTTCTTCATCTACCGCACAAGACACACAAGGACGGGGTGAGAATACGTCTTTGCGCGTCTTGTGTGCTAGGTAAAAAATACGAATAACATAAAATATTTAATTGGGCTATAGAGTTATAAGTAACCAAATGAACAGTTTTTAATTACACAGTATACGCTGAACATTTTCTAGACTGTGATGTTCGCTGATTATAGCATATGTAGTTATTCAAGTGGTGTAAAACAGGAATAATCATATCGAGGTTTTGGGCGTAAAAGCCCAGAAGTTATCATTATGTAGAATCTGATAGCTGTGTCCACTACGATGATAACATAGTGTTGTCAATTGTCGTAAAGGGAAGTCTGGACAAGATATTAGTTGTTCGCGTAAGCGCACATGTGGTTGATATACGTTTCACCGCTCTTATCAGGTGTGTTCGATCAATGAAAAATTTTTTTTGAAAGGCTATCATCATGTTACTGCACATATAATGAAAAAAGAAACGGAACATTGAAAGGTGGCTATGCAGCTTAGAATGAAGATTTGAAGACAGCGAAGCTCGAAATGGTGGTTTAGAGTCCAATATTCGTTCATGCAAAATAACAGACCGACTAAAGATGTGTACTCAGATTAAGAAACTAAAATTGAATCAGGCTTACATTACGCAAACACGATAAATAAAAAAGGCCGCAAATGCTTTTCCTCAAACTGGGCGCTCACCGGCAGATGACGTGCTTCTCTGCGGATATGGCCTTCGAATTTCGCGCACATTTCGGCCCTTTATAAAAGAGCAATATGCGAGTGCGTTGTTGCTCTACGCTACTACAACATGCGGCACCGGCCAGCAGAAGCTAAACAAATAAGTGCTTCTAGTGCAGCACATACTAGCGGCGAGAACAATTGCCGCGGCAAAGGCTCACACTGGCCATTGGCCGCATGCATGCTCATTCTGCTCATCAGCAGACGACGCGAAAGACAGGTCACATTTGCTCTCGATGCCAATTTCTTGCTCTGTGCACTCGGCCGCCACTGAGCACAGGTTGCGCACTCGCGAGTTCCCGTTGAAATATTGCAATGCTGTACATTGAGCGATTCCCTTGAACAGTAAAAGCTACCCTCACTTTCGGTTTTCCTCTGCACTCAATGTCTCGCTGCTATTTCAAGGTGAAGGTGAAATTTACGAAGATATATATTTTATTTATTTCCAATACGGCCACTCTCAGTTGAGAGCATAGCGCGTACATGGTCATACAGCATTGTCAAGACTATACGAATATTACATAAGCAGCAGAGGTTATAATAAACATAACAAAATGGCATGTAGAAAAAAAAAGCTTGTCGCCGAGGTCTCCTCTCCACATTTTTATTCACGTACTGCGCACTTGATATACACGGAGAAAAATGATACAGAAAATGAAACACGAAATTGCACAACACGGGATCGCACTCACCTCGTGTACGGAACCCCCGAATGCGATGCAATGAAATGCAATGCAATGCAGCTGGTACGACACATTTTTGCGCATTAAGTCGGAGGCCCCGAAGTTAGGACTGCCAGGGGGACCTCATAACAAATCTTAAACAGCAGACAATTGCATGTGTCAGCAAAACAGCTGCACGTTAGCAACAAAATATGCACAAAAAAGATGAGCATAAAACTAGGGCAACAGATAAGAAGACAGGTTACAGGCTGTTTAAGAGAGTGAATACAAGATAATACACTAAACAGATAACTTATCTAACAAGTCAAATTGGAGACGTCGGCGGAATGAATGCACTGTACTTATTCTAAGTCAAAAGGTACATGTTCCATAGCATTATGCACAGAAACCTTGCTGTCATTCGGCGATAATTAGTCCGCGCTTAGGTAACAGCAGATTCCCTTTACTTGAAAGCCTTGTGTTGTGGGTATTTGCGAGCCTGAGGTGAGACGAAGTAGAAACATGTAATTTATGATTTATGAGACGAAACTTAATGATCAGTAGTTAGTGAATGACTCCTTTACCTAGAGGTACAACATTAAGGTTAGGAAAAATGGGGGAGGGTAGCGATGAAAATGGTCTAAAAGTGATCACTGTTAAAGCCGTTTGAGTTATTTCACCGCCAATATCTTAAAGGGAATGAGGATCCGTGTATGGAAAGTTTCCTTCCACACATAACGGCACACTTTCTCGAGCGCAGGAAGTGGCAGCCGCCCTGTTCAGACCACGGGCCTGCGTTCTCGGGTTGCCCTGGGACCACACCGAGGTAGTGGCGCGAGTCATGGCGCCCAAGGCGTTGCTGCACGAACCTGCAGCGGCTGCGTATCTCGTGAACCAGACGAGAAGGTTCGGGGTAAGAGGTCTTCAATGAGCTTCGATTCACTAATTTCTCTGCCTGTCCAAACACGTACCCAGAGAAGTTCTCGCATTGCTTGGGAGAGCGATAACAGTGAAGATAACAAACTAACGTGCATGCGTTTGAACCACTTAAGTCATGCTCCATCGTTCTGTTCAATGGATTTTGTTTAATAATGCGATGTTAAGAGGCTAATAGCTGGACTAGCAAAGTGACATCCACTGTGCTGTTATCGCAAGAAAATATGCATGGCGCATGGGCCACTCCGTAGCTTTCGGCCGTTTGCGGCCTTCAAATGTAGCTAGATAAGGAAAAAAGGCTGTAACTTTCTGTTCAAAGTATAAAGCTGACCCTTGGGCAAAATGTGGCGAGTTATTTTTTGCGCTGCCTATTTAAGCGTTCTTCTGCAATAGCCCAAGATTGACCTTAGAAATGCTATCCTTCTTAAATTTTGTTAGTCGGCAGGCGCCAGGCTCTGTAACTGTGTACAACGTCTGGGATACTATTTGCCAGGGTTTTACGCGCCGAAACCATGGCGCTATTAGGAGGCATTCCACACTGGGGGACACCGAACTGATTTTCACCACCCGCGGTTCTTCAGCGTGCATCTTAAAGTATTCGGGTGTGCTTGAATTTCACACCCACCGAAATATGGCCGCCTCGGTCGGAAATAAAGCAGCTGTGCCTTCGAGTGATGCGGGCTCGGCAGCGCGGCACCTTAGCTGCTAACTGCCATGGTAGCTTAGCTGAACGAAAAATCCCCGTCGACGGATTTCTTGTAAGATTGTTTCTTGTTGTGTACCACACCGTTTGCCCAATGACAGGTTACCTAGCAGTCACCATGCGTTCCTCTTGTGGTGACATAAATGCGTGACATTCCCTCAGTAGTTTGTAAAAGAATCTTAGAGTGTTTGTTAGAGTGTTCTTGGAGCATTCGTAAGGAGCTGCTCATTTGAACTGTGAAAAACCACTCCGTGGCGTCGAATCGAACCAGCGTCACCACTCTTAGCAGTCTGGCACCTTAGCCACTATGCTAAGCACCGCGAGTTGACATCGGATTAGCACCGCCACTATGCAACGTCGGTGCATGTCAATGCACGTCAAATAACCGCAGGTGGTCGAAACTTCCGGAGACCTCCACTACGGCGTCTCTCATGATGGTACCGTGGGTTTGGGACGTAAAACTAGAGAAATCAATCAATCAATCTTCAATTGATATCAGGGTAATTAGTATATCTTTTCTTACACACATGTTTACGATAACAATGCTTTTGAGAAAATGAGTCGTGGTTCTTGCGAAAACAACGAAATTTTGACTTAGTATTGGTTTGCATAACATTTCCATCGTGTGTTCCACAGGCTATGTCGCACACAGGAAACAGGCCATATGACGTGGCACTGCTCCTTACTGTGTATTCACCGGGATGCAACGCCAAACACACCGCTGTGTCCAGTGTTGTTTCGCTGTCCCGCGGTTAGCGCTGTTAAGGCATAACATTCTTGACCCGACTGGGCCACCTAACAACCCTCGTGCATTGACTTTCCTACCTTAATAATGGACTTACCGAATAGGTAATTCATCTTATTTGCTCTTCAAGCAATACACATTTTATATAAGCTGAAAACATTTGAAATAAGCTGAAAACCTTTTGATTCGGCTCAGTCCAAGGCTGTAAAAGGGGTTCTCGCGACCCACTCGCTTGAGTCGGCCCTCCTCAAGTCGTGCCCTCACATGATGCTGGCAAGCTTCAAGGGTAAGGTAGTGAGGCCGCAGAAAGCAGGGTACCCTGACCCCGTACTGACAGCCATGATATAGTCGCTTATGCAGAAATTCAAGGGAAAAAAGAAGCCTCAGAGACAAGAACGTAGCGACACCAAACCTGTGGTGATACCCTACATGCATAGGGTGTCTCATAACCTCAAAAGGGTTGGCAACAGTGTCCCGATTGTCTTCTCTTCGCCACAAAAATTTGCCAAACTGTGCCCTAGGGTCTGCGGTGGCGGCAAGGTTCCTCACGGCTGTGGAAAGAAGCACACGGAGCCGTTTGGACGATGTTCCACCGGCGCGGTTCACGAAATACCGCTATCGTGTGGAAACGTTTGCGTGGGTCAAACGGGCAGCTGTATTAACCAGCGCGCCAAGGAATATGAGCGCTCATTAGAGGATGAGTCAGCGAGATGCCTAAACCTGCCCGTCCATTGGAGAACTTACCCTGAATGGGAGCTACAACTTGATGGAATCAAAATTTTAAGTCGTAGTAAAGACCAATTGGCCCGCGAAATATCAGAAGCACACTTTGTCAAGTAGAAGGGCGACACATGCATCAGCACCACATCTATGTGCTTGCGTGACTGCGAGATTTCATTCCTAAATAAGAGGCGATAGATGTATTTCTAGCACCTTAATCTATTTATTCCATTGGCCTGACGCATGCGCTCATTGTCTGCATTTGCCATAAAGGATCACTTGTGTGGCTTTAATAAACATAGTTGGAGTAGCGCCCATCCTGAGTGTTTAACTGTACTGTGCACGTCTAAAGAAGCGCTGAACATTTGATGAAATATGTTTGACCGACTAGCCCTGCAACGCGTTTTGTTAAGCGAAATGATGCGTACGGAGCGGCAGATCAAACCCCCCCTCCTGAGCTTGCTAGCACGACACCTTTCCAGCTATAGTTCCTGGCCGAGTTTCATTTCCGTTCGTATCTCTGTCAAGTGTACCAGAGACAATGTTTAGAGTTTAGATGCGAAACATCTCGTAGCACATTTCGCACCGACAATTCCGCAGGAAATATGTTGCGCTTTTACTATTGACTTAAGCAGAGGTGTCTTTTGATGTAGTGAAGCTGCTATAAAACATTAAAGCAAATTATCGACGGAGACAGTGGGAAGGTAAATTACTATAGACCATTAGAACAAATGATTGACTGTGATCAGCGGAACTAGTGAAGTTTCTTTAATTTGTTTGTCTGAGTGCCAGTCTAGGGCCAGTGTAAAAAATATAATTGCACTCTCAAGTAAGATATTCTTTCACATCTTTGTGTAATCGCTATCAACAGGGCAACTTCAACATGACTGGAAAATCGCGAAAGTCGTTCCCATATTTAAAAGCAGTAATACAAATAAACCGCAGAATTTTAGACCCGTATCACTAACACCCACCTGCTCCAAGATGCTAGAGCATGTTATCGCGCCCCACGATTATGATCATTTAGATCGAGATGAGTTTTTCTTTTCAGATCTACACGTATTTAGGAAGGGCTTATTTTACGAAGCGCAACAGTTTGAGTTAGCAACTGATTTACATTTCAACCTCAGCGAAAACCTGCAAAATGATGGTATATTTTTAGATTTTTCGAACGCCTTTGATCGTGTAGTTCACTGTCGAACAATTTCAACATTATATCCCTTGTGCATACATTCACCTACGCAATTATGGATCCGGAAATTTCTTACTAATCGACAAAAATTCACCGTACTTAATTTTTTCTCTCCCCCCGCCCCCTTTTTCTTTTAATTTCCTCTGAAGTGCCGCAGGACAGAGTGTTGAGTCCGCCGCTTTTTCTCAAAGATACACATGATTTGATATAACATCTCTTGACATGTGCAAATTCTTGCACAATATTCCTTAATTTAAGCAGAAATTACTAACGCCAATGATCACGTCCTAAATGAAGATGACCTTGGCTTCATTAGCAACTTTTGTTACCCATGGCTAACGTCGCTAAATGCAAATAAACGCAAGATGATGTTCTTCACTCGCATACATTCTGCTTTACATTTTTCGTACGTTATGAACAACAAACCTATTTCTAAAGTTGATTCATTCAAATATATTTGCATAGCCTTAACGCCGAACCTTCCATGGTCTGCTCATATACGAACATATGCAGTGAAGCCTCCCGGTCCTTGGGATACTTACACCGGAACCTGCGAAATACCCCGACTAATGTACGCGTGTTAGCCTATTTCACTTTTGTTCGCCCTCAACATGGATTTGCTTCTTCAATGTGGTTCTCTCATTTCACTTGCCTAACCAAGATCATTGAATCTGCGCAAAACAGCGCAAGTCGATTCATCTCGCAAAATTACTGGCATAGTGCCAGCATAACTGAAATTAAAAACAGTTTACCGATTCCCGCTTCGATCAGCCATCGCAACATTGCACTCTTACCATTGCTTCATAAGTATGGATAGTGCAAAGCCATCACCAACAAATCTGCAAGACTCTCCATTTATAACACGTGGATTACATAATCTTATTTCTTTCACGCGCATATACGGTTGAACTGACGCGTTCAATTCATCCGCCCTTCCACGTGCTATCCGCCTGTGAAACGGCCTTTCCGAAGACGTGGCATACGAACGGAATAAATTCCATAGTAACCTGCACTCCCATTTCTTAAAGATTGTTTACCCTGATTTCTATTCTTGTGTTCTTTGCGAGGAATAATGTTCAGTATCTGACTATATTATTATTCATTGGATAACCATTACTCCATTTTCGTAACGTTTTATGCTACCTGAAAAAAGTGTATTACCTTATAGTGTTATTTTATAACTTGCATAATTTCTTAGCCTGCAGTGCTTATATAGTTATTTAGGTTGTATACGACTACTGAATATGCGTTCTTGCCATTGATAACAGACCTTTGTCTAATCATTGTGCCATTCCTCTTGTATTTCTTTGTTGTATTCCCCTTACCCGATGCTTTTTATAGGACCTAGAAGGTATTTTAAATTAATTAATTAATTAATTAAAAAGTCTTTAAAGCACATGATTGACTGTCACTGTGGGAACTACCGAAGTTTACTTAATTTGTTTACCGGCGTGCCAGCTGAGTTGCTATAAACCATTAGAGGAAATGATCGACTGTGACTGTGGGAGCTAGTGAAGTTTCTTTAATTTGTTTCACGCACTACCAGCGTATAGTTACAAAGTTACTCTCTTCAAGCTTTTGTGTCTTGCTCTGGATGTGTTTGTGACGGTAAATAGCAACCTTTGTCAAATGCATATTGGGGCTTAAATGGATCAAGGAAAAATGGGCAGATACCATAATAAAATACGAGATCCCCACGCGAGAGTGAGCAGTAGGTTAGTGCTGCCACCGGCAATTTAACAAAGCCGAACAACCCTTTACGAACTATATGCCCTGTTCGTAAGACTGTGCCGATACCGTGAGCAAATAAACAAAGGGAATGGCTTCGCGGAGTCTTCAAAATGCTGGCAGACTGACGTTGTGTATTATACTATGGTTTATTTTCTTCCTTCAAGGGACTCAATATAAACAAACAATCATTATGTCCCAAACGGAGGCCTCAAATGAACAATCCGTGTAGCACGACAAAGAAATGGTGCGTGCTTTCGAAAGAGATTTGAGAAATCGTCAGCAAAGAAAGCGAAAACAACTCTGCTACGTCAGTCATAATGCAGGGTCTGTATTTTATGACATTGCTATGCCTGTACCAATGTGGAGACCCTTTTGGCTTCAAGAACATTTACGCGACTTCTTACTACAAGTGTGTTTCCCACGTCGTGGGACGTACAGCAACGCGGCTAGCGAAAGCCAGCCTTCAACGTGCGTGTACCCCGATCGCATAGTGAAACGCAAGAACTTTCAGCAAAGCCAATTGTTATACCAGAAAGGGGCCTTTTGAGTGATATCACGCTTTTGAAAATAACAGCCCATCTTACCCTCTGATTCAACAAAGTGTTGCTGACAGGAAGAAAACGAAGTTTCTTCCATGTCGTGTATCGACGTCACTCACTGCTCTCCTTGCAATGTCCTACTTTACTACCGATTAGGCCAATCTAAGCAACAACAAATAATCCGCAATACATCAGGCGAAATATGAAATATGCATGTAAACCGCTCGTGGCATAACGTATGATCTTCTTAAGAGCACAGCGCGGGAGTGCAAGAAGCTGCATGGCCTTCTCCCGTTATTTACTACATCAAGACGACAACCACGGAAAGAAGGCAAGGTGCTAGAGCTGCGGCGCATAATGCAAGTTCAAATTAACCATGCAACAGACAAATGTACTCTCCGACCACAGTGATAGAACTCGCTTTTACTCAACGCCGTGAGTATAGCTATAGGCTGGAGTATTCCATGGCTTGTTCTGAGTAAAATATACATATACATCTAGCTGAAGGTAAACCTCTCGCGAGCTCCCACACAGTGTTTTTTGTCAGCTTGTGCACTTACCTTTGATCCCTTTTCCTGCAATTTCCGCAGTGTTAACATTCGGAAACTTTTTTGCGCAGCGCCGTACCCGGACCGTGGCCATGATGTCCATGTGCTGCTCGCCGAGCATCGCCTCGTGTGGAGTTCTGCTCGCTGTATTGCAGCTCCTGTCACCCAGGCGCACCAAGGAGCTGGGCGAACTCGTCGCACCCACAATGGTCAATGCCTTCACGGTCAACGTCATCAATGGCTGCCTGGCTTGTATGCCCGAAACCAACTCTATTATGGCGCGCGATGTTATAGTACCTGGAATCACGACAGAGAACAACTGAATCTCTTTAGGCTGGCACCGAACCATGTTCAATTTCATTTATGACTTTAGAAGATATCAACTGTTAACTGCAAGACAATCAGTTCTTCATTGGCGAAGTTACTTGGAGTGCCTGTATAAGAATTCTGATAGTGCGCCTCATATTAGCAGAATTACCCACCGGTAAAACAATGCGTGAGCCTTTGCATCACGATACGCAGATCATCCGTCGAGCTTTAGTGACGCCCCTATATCATCGAATGAGGTGAAATTGTATTGAACGTCTCGACATGCTACCCTGCACTGTGTCAATTCCAATGGTTTTAAGCATATCCACGCCTGCGTCCATGGAATAATCGTTACATTATTGGGCTACTATACTAAAGATCATGAGCGCACTTCCTATACTCAGTAAACTTATAATGAGAAACCTTATATTATATATTGAACGGTGGGTGCGCCTTTTTCCCTTCTATAGAATTTTGTACTCAAGGCTATGCTCACGCAAGATGTCAGTGTGACACTGGAGGGACTGTTGAGAAACTTAGGTAATAAAACACCAGTAGCTATCTCTTGATTGCGAAGGAATGTAAACGACCATGAGGGATTTGAAGAGATTTAAGCACACCTCTGCAAGTGTAATTAAAATTGGCCAGGATGCTGAGAGCTTATTCGCCAATGCTAAGCGGAGATACTGCACTCGCATTCGTGACGGCCTCTCTGGTTTATTGAATTTCCATTTCTTGTAATCACAGATCTCGTGTTTCAAAAGCGTTGTCCTGCCATGTTATCTTTGTTAGATTTCTTTTAGGCAAAGGTCAGATATATTTTATGCCTTGATGGAACTTTATTATTGCTACGGACCACTGCCACTGGTGGAACAGACGCGAACCAGGGTGAAGACGACGACTGTTGAACGCTGACACACGCGGCGCCTTCATGGCGAAGTGCCTGAGCATCCGCTTGTAAATATATTTGTGCATAGCCTATCGTATGTGTCTCTCCCGTAACATTTTGGTGAAGGCGCTGGTTACCCGTTCCCGACACGGAGATTCGCAGCTTCAATCCTTCCACTATGGCTCCATAAGATCCTTCGTCTTGAACGCACGCGGCACAGCTTCCAACGTCTGTTACTAACACGACGTACATCACGGTGACGCCTCCTCGCGACCTTGACATTTTCTCGGGTATGGACAAGACTTAAAAGCGGCTCAACCTATACGAACGCGTCAGCGCAGCTAACAGGTGGGACCCTACTATCACGTTAGCTAGCGTGACATTTAACCTCGGCGGTGCACCTCGTGTCTTGTATGAAACGCGCGATGTTGAGCTCACCAGTTTCACACTTTCAAAGAAAAGATCCAGGACTTGTTCGGCAACCCTCATGGCGATCAGAACGCTGCGAAATGGGCGTTATCGAGGCGCGTGCACTCATCAACTGAGCCTTACGTATGTACATTTAGGATTTTTTGGCTCTGCCGAAGAGTTCACGCGCACATAACAGAACAAGATAAGGCTGCCTACCTTCTCAAAAGCATTGCTGATTATGCGTTCAGCCTTCTTGTCTTTAATCACGTGTCGGCGGTTGACGCAGTGATAAAGGAATGTGAGCGCCTGGAACTAGCAA
The DNA here is from genome assembly GCA_013339685.2 of Hyalomma asiaticum. Taxonomy (NCBI): domain Eukaryota; kingdom Metazoa; phylum Arthropoda; class Arachnida; order Ixodida; family Ixodidae; genus Hyalomma; species Hyalomma asiaticum. The sequence goes on from JABSTT010001965.1 coordinate 50,583, forward strand.
AAATCAGACGTATTCGTCTACAATTTTCCCGCCTGCCGAACACCGCAGATACCTCATATTGTGCTGCTATTCCCCGTTATAACGACACCGAAAGCAGCGTTACACAATTGCTCGGAGACAAATCGAGGCAGCATATCCGGCTACCGTGGAGTCCAGCCCTTCAGCACCACCAGTAGTCCCGATTTCTGTGATCCACGCAGTTATCCGCCGGGAGTTCGCCCACACGGAACTTCACTCAGTCTGCTCGAAGCATCGTTCTGACCTACGCCCGTATCATGCAGCCCCAACTCATTCGCCACCATATTGCCAGTCACGGTTACGCAGCCAGTCCGAATGGGGCATTGCTCCCATTTGTTTCGTCTACCACCAAATTGGGCGCATTTCGCGGAATTGTCGCAGTCGCTGCAATTCTGCAGAAAACACCTATACTGGCTACCGTGGCCAAATTGGCTCGCCCCGTCCCTATACGGCTAGCATACTCTTACGCCACTACAGAACCTCTATACACGATCGCCTTCGCCGCAACGCTGGCAGTCTCGCTCACTCCAGCCCCATCGCTCCTATACCCCAAGTGTCAACGCGCGCTCCCAGCAGGAAAACCAGACGGTTCGGCGCCCAGAGATGCCGCTGCATTGACCCATACGCTGCCGTGTCCTCTACTGACCCTTAGTACTAATGCGGACTACATCGATGTAGTCGACGGACTTCCTGTCTCTGCCCAGTCAAAAATTCCGACAGGGCACCTTTGTCGGACCGACAAAAATCTATGTCGGAACGACAGGATGTTTATTTTCCACGACATGAATCCTGTTTGCGAACCTCCGACGCCGATAACGTTTTTGTTTGCAACGACGACTCTTCTGTTTGCAGCTGTCCGACACCGACAACGTTTTTGTTTGCAACGACAGCGCTTCTATCTGCAGGTGCTCGGCACCGATAAACGCTCGGCTTGCAACGACGACTCTTCTGTTTGCAGCTGTCCGACACCGCTAAACGCGCTGTTTGCAACGACGACTCTTCTGTTTGCAGCTGTCCGACACCGATACACGCGCTGTTTGCAGCAGCAGCGCTTCTGTTTGCCGCACTCCGACACCAATAGCGCTACTGTTGCAACGATGACATTCCTGCCTACAGCACACCGACACCGACAAAATCACCGACGAGGGAGGCATATTGCGCCGACACAGCTTATAAAAACGGCACCTGTGACGATCGGTGTAGGCCTGTAAGTGCGACCCCCTCCGCATCCTAACATCTTATGCGTGCGTTCATGGAGGCACGGGAAGTGTAAAATTTCAGGTATTCAATAAATTCAGTCTTCATGAAGGATCGATGCAAGTAAAGCAGAAACGACGACGGAAATACAGTCAATTGGTCAGTAAAGGATGGCATGCACCTCTGTATGGCTCCCGATTGCTAAGTAACAGCAGTCGATTGTGCACGCGCGCGTGTCTCTGCTTCCAGGCAAGAACATGCATGTGCGTGCGCTTGTGACCTAATGAGCATCGTACGTAGTGCCCACAAACGCATCTAGCAGCTAGGGTGAAACTGTGAACCAATACTGGCACGTACGTTATGATCGATCATCCGAGTGCTTGTGCATGCGACTTTTAAAACGCAGGTCCTGCATTTTGGCGCACGAACCAAACAGTTGAGGACCCAGTCAACATTCGGAAGTGCAATAAGATTGGCAAACCCCAAGCCTTCTGAAAACGAGCCTTTTGTACGTGTTATGTATATCTAGGCATAAGTACTAGCGCGATATAGCGCGAAGAAGTGGATGTCAGAGCTACGGAGGGCATGCCAGGCTTCGTTGGCCAGGCAGCTTTAGTGCGCCCACCGCAAAATTTCCGTGCACCGAGTGCCCCCCCCCTTGCGTTTTGTGCTCATTTTGTGCAAAAACACACTTAATTTTTATTGCATGGAAAAACTCGCGGACTGCATCAGACTATTTGGTTATGAATGCAGTAAAATGCTTGTCAATATTAGGCAGCAAGGCCACAAACCTGTTATTAGCTAAATTCTCACATACTCTCCAGCCTAGTGAAGCTGCCAGAGCAGGAAAATTGGGCTGATTTACGGACATTTGTTATATGAACCACATCAAAATAATATTAAAACAAATCGGGAGAGCATGAAATTTTAGGAAAATGGCCGTTTTGGGAGGGCTATTTAATGCAGGCCATACTGATGCAAGAAGATAGGTTACCAAAAATATATAAGTGGGATGTTTAGAAAGCAGGTTTCATAATTTGTTTAAAGAGAACGTGGTGTACAGTTCGTGCATAGTGAAAAGGTCATGTTTGTTCAAATGGTTGGTTGCTGATGTAGCATGTTCAGTTAAGGAAGGAGTGGGAGGACGAACATCAAAGTGGGCATCCCCTCACATCCACAATCGAAAAGGTTATGAGAGTACAGGACATGGTGTTAGTAAACAGGCATATAATGGTGTCAGAAATGGCATCCACACTATGTGCTGGTTGCAGTCAGGCCCATCACATGCTTACTGCAAAGTGTATGCAAGATGAATGCTAAGGAACCTGACCTTGGATCACAAAGTGCTAGCGTGGGAATCCGTCACACTTGATGTGATGTACATGAAAAGGAAATGAGTTAAAGGCTCACATAAGATCAGACTCGTAAATTTCAATGGGAGAGATTGGATCATCCAGCCTACAACACCAATCTCGTCCCATCAGACTTTCACCTGTTTCCTGGACTGAAAGCCAAACTCTTGGAATATAAGTCACTTCAAACAATGATAATGCGGAGGAGGTTATGCAACAATTTAAAACAAATACAAGAAATGTCGGTGTTGCTGATGACCATGGAATGTGGAAAAATTGTGTAAGGTGTATGGCTCATGATGCCATGGTGTATCTTTTTTAGCAATGAGGTCCCCTCCATGTGAAAGGAAATCATGAAACACTTTCTAAGTGCACCTCGTAAAATAACTAAGCATCGTGGAGAGCTTTTAAGTGAAAGGAGCATTATTATTACAGATGGTAGATAAAACTTGCGGGCCTGCACGGAGGATGCAACAATGACTACATAAACTAGACTTTCCTGTGTGCTCTTTCTTCTCTTAGGGGCGAAGCTCCTCTTTGTCTAACCTTGTCACGCGTCAGGCGTCAGTCGTCAGGCGTAACCCGCGTGCCTCCCGGCACGCGCTCGCCCTCGGCGTTCGCCTCGGCGCATGCCTCTCTCTCTCTCTCTCCCGGCGAGTGCCTCTGCTGTCTTGTGTGAGAGAGAGAGAGACAGAGAGAGAGCGAAAGGCGCGCGTTGGCTATGGAAACGCTCTTTCTTAGAGGAACGCTGTACCAGCTCGCAAAGAAGGAGAACGCGCCCTCACCCACGAGAGACAACGTTGGCGCAGGCAGCGTCTCCTAGCGAGTTTCCTGATTGAGAAATACCGACTGCTCACTTTGGAGAACCGTTCACCGGCCACCCATATATATATATATATATATATATATATATATATATATATATATATATATATATATAGGCACTGGATCTTGACTTGCAATGAAGTGCCGGTGAGAGATTTCACTTGTGCATAGTTGAACCATGAGGATTCGTAGCGTGCGCGTTAAATAAATTAATCCGGAACTCGGCACGATCTACGATGAACCTCCTGAGCTTCGCCCACTCATCATCATTCACTCCGTGGATATGCTGTAATTTTTTTCTGTCTTCTTTCCCTGCTTCCTCTTCCTGCCTCTTCTTCACATTCTTATTTGTAGCCATGTTTTTTTCCTGTTCACTGTCATTGCCTTCCTCTTTTCTTTTGTTGTGTGTCTTCTTCCTCCCTTTTATTCCTACCCGTCATCTTCATCCATAACACCACAGGTGACAACTTGCATCTAATGTACTGAAACACCACTCATACCATATCAGAGCCATGGCTGAGTGCATAGGCTGCCTAACCGTGTGTTGAGAGAGGGGTAGAGCAGTGGCACCACTGCTCTTCAGCTGGGTTAAAATTAATGCAAGCATGGAGCTTTTTTTTCTTGTGTGTGTGTGAGCAATAGCAGCTATGGACACTGGCCGACACCATCGGCACCAATTTCAGTAAACACAACAAGCCTACAGCAGCTAGCGCAGTAAAAATAGAGAACACGGTAATCAATATAAACAAACAGTTTATTGTCAATACAGGTCTAGAAGCACGATAGTACACAAGTATAAGATCAGTGAAAAGTGACACCTGCCATAAGAAAAGCTAGGCAGAAGTACCTCTGCACTATCTAAGTAACATAGCAGAAGAAATAGACTCAAAGAACCAAAAAAGAACAATAAGAGTGCTACTGTGCACAAAGGATAAGATTTTTAATATTGGGCACATGGTTATTTTCTAGTTTACTTGGCATTAAGCCTTGCCCGTTCAACTTTTCCTTAAGGTGGCATTATTTCCAACAGTAAAATTACGAATCTACACCTTGTTTCAAACTGCTTGTATTGTCTCCTCTTGCAGAAATGAAACTGCACTGGCTTTCCTGAGGATAAAAGCACGAGTGCCACATGGTCAGCAGCCTTCTCAGTGATTAGGAAAACTAGTGCATTGAAGTCACGGTTGGGCAGAGATACTCACATGTATTCCAGAATACAGATATCAAAATACATGTGTTGGAAGCCTAAAATACTGATAGTGGGATACACTGGAATATGACGTAATGGAATATTTCAATAATACTTCTACAAATAGGTGAAAGAAAATATCCCGGTGTACAGATGCAAGAATACAAGTACTGGAACACCTTTTTATTTTGTTTTGTGGATTATAGTGCCCCACAAAGACATTTATGAAGTGCAGCATAATAATGTGAGCAATGCTACAGTGCAACGAATCTTTCAAGTCAAGCCTATTGCTGGAATCACTAATGAATGCCAATGAATTATGAAAAATGTTTATTTCTACAGGTCTGTTTTGCTGAGAAGGTTGTTGCACTTATTGCACTTAAGCAACAGCAGCTTTTTGAATAGGCTGTGTTCCAGACAGCATCGGTCTGGCCTTAACTCAAGATTCTCAAACTCTACTACTGCAGATGAGCATATGTGTTGTAAGAAATAAATACCGTTTTCATAGCTGGAAAGTCATGCAGTATTGCAACATGGTGACAGGTAATTGAACTGCATGCGCAGCCGGCTGCTGAGTGGTAAAAGACCACCAACCACTACAAAGTATGAGTGACCTGGGCACTTCGACAAGTGGAAGACATTTCTTTCGTCCATTCCAAAATGTGTGAAATAACCTCGAAGGCATGACTTGGGACGCTGCAGACAACGCTGTGCTATGCTATCAAAAAAAATCGATGATCAACTTGAAAGAAAGGCTAACAAAGCGAGCAGCATTTAAAGAAAGCGTGAAGATATTTGGCCGACTGGAATTTCTAATGCCTTTCACACCAGGAGTTGGATAATATTGTTACGTGGCGATTCAAGAGGCTGACCTGCAGTGGGGTGTACAGTTATAAGAGGGCGATGGAGAGCGGCGGCGAATCGGTGAACGAGATGAGCGGTTGTGAGGTGGCGACGACGGAAAGTAGCGGCTGTTGTCTTCAGGGGCGTTGAAAGCAGAGAATTTGTTGCGGGTCGGGTAACGGCGAGCAGGTCTATGGAAGGGACTGGAGTACGTGGCGAACTGGCTAGGCGATGCATACGGCCACTGGCTGCGACAATCAGCAGCGATGTGTCCTGCACGGCCACAGCGGAAGCAGATCGGCTTATCGTCTGCTGTTCGCCACTCTGACGGATTCCTGGAGCGAACAGGAGGGTACTGACGGCGTCGTGGAGCGTCCGACGAAGCGAACGGGGTGTCCAAATTGTTTACGGCGCACACAGAAGGAAGCAGACCAAGGTTGGTGAATTGTTGGCGGACAACGGCCTAGATAAATGACACGGTTGGTACCGGTGCATCGGAAAACATGTGCTTATTCGCAGCAGGGCATGCGGCCTCGAGTTCGCGCCGGACGATTCGTGTAACGTGTTTCATAAGGAGCTGTCTTGAAGGAAGACGTTGAAGCCGGGTAGGCGCTCGAACTGGTAAGATATGCGCCGGCTTTTCGCTTGCTCTAAGCGGCAACACTCCTTAATCACAGCGCCGACGGTCGTTATGTTGTTAAAGACTAGCAGATTAAATGCATCATCTGCAATGCCCTTCAGTATGCGAGATACTTTTTCAGTCTCGGGCATTCTCTCATCGGCTTTTTGGCACAAGACCAGTACGTCCTGTATATAGGACAGGTATGGCTCTGTTGACGTCTGGGTACGTACCGCCAGTTGTTTCTTGGCTGCGAGCTGCCGCCCAGACGGGTTCCCAAAAAGGTCGCGGAGCTGTTCTTTAAAGGTATCCCAGCTGGTAATATCTTGCTCGTGGGTCTCAAACCAGACGCGAGGAGTCTTGTCAAGGTAGAATATCACATTCGCCAGCATGACGGTTGGATCCCAGCCGTAGGTCTTGCTGACGCGCTCATGTGGACCTGAGCCACTGGTCCACATCAACGTTGTTTGTGCCGGCAAAGATACCGGGATCACGGGGTTGTGATAGAGCGACGTATTGAGTTGTCGTGATCATTGGTGGCGACGTAGCTGAGGTGGACGGAGGCGTGTCATTGCCCAGAGCCATGCTTGTAGACTCGAGGTGGCGTCCACTGCGGAGCTCCGTAGTAGAAGACTGAAGGGTACCCAGCACCTCCACCAAAAATGAAACGGAACAGAACAGACGGTGAAATTATTTACAGTGCTTGCCCTTTACACTGGCCAAGCTGGGAGTCACACCACGCTCACCAAAAGTACATCATTGGTTTCTTTCTTGGTTGTCCTCCAGATCCCTGTAACCGTACACCCCACTGCAGGTCAGCCTCCTGAATCGCCACGTAACAATACAAATATCCCTAGAGAATGCTATGAGGGTGGAGACAAGGGAACAGTGCTTATTCTCACAGGAAACAAAGTGGCTCAAATGAACATAGTCACTATAGCAAAATTACAACTACTAGAAGCTACAATATCTGTGAGAAAGTGACATTCCATCAAAATTAATCTGGAACAAGGAATCAACCAGGTGAATGGGACACTACAATTGTTTTGCACTGGATAAAGAAATAGGCATGAAGCATTCGAGGAACAGACTACAAGAAATAAAGGGTTCTTCAGTGAAAAATCAGCGGGGATACATTAGCAATAATGAAAATCTGGCCGATTTTACAATCAGAGATGTCACTGTAAAACAGCTTTCATAAGCAGGGTAGTGGGGTGAGTGATCAGAATGGCTAGAGAGCGAAGGTTCTCCAACTTACAAAGCACCAGGTTGTAATGAAAAGAGCAGGAGCAGACAAAGTACTTGTTGGCTTATGTTGGAACGTGCTGCAAACCAAGGCACTGAAACTGAAAAAAATTCAAACGTTACCTGATGATGAGAATAACAGGTTTGGATGTTTCGCTTCGTCAACACTATTGATGATTGTGGTTCAGTTAAGGAAGGGACGCTAATTTCTGCAACCCATGTAGGGAGCACGGCTAACCATCTGTGGCGGTAGAGGAAAGGGAGTGAAAGAGCTAGAAGGGAGAGAAAAGCCGTAGTGGAGGGCTATAGAAATTTTGACCACCTGGGGTTCTTTAATGTGCACTGACAATGCACAGTACACGGGCCTCTGGCATTTTCGCCTCTATTGGAAATGCAACCACCGCGGCCAGTATCGAACCTGCATTTTTTGGGTGGCAGCCGAGTACCGTAACCACTACGCCACCGCGGCAGCCACAACACTGTTCCACGAGACAAACCCAGTAGTACACTAACAGTAGGAAAGGTTTATACTGCTAAGACCCATCTTGTTTGGATTGAACAAAATGTGGGACTTTTAAAGAAACTAAAGAGTTTCAGCAAGCAAGAAACAATACAAGGATGCGAGGTGATAAAAGATGAAAAGGACTAAAAGGATGCCTTTAAAACCACATATGTCATTTGACAAAAAGCATGCGGTCATGCTACTTGAATACATCAATTCACAACACTTTTTTGACATGTGCATGAGAAAATATTTCATGGCACCATGCGAGACACATGAACATGTTTAGCAACCAGATTTTGGGTAAGCAGAGCATGAAAAAAAAAGAAAGAAAAAGTGGTGGTTCTACGAACCACTGTATGCAGACAAGATACCATCTATGATCGTTATGGCAAGACTACTTTCTCTTCCTGCCAATAGAGTACCAAGGAGTGCATCATTGCAAATAATTGGCGTAAGCTTCATACGTCCTGTGAAAGTAACAATAGCGAATAGAGATACAAACAATTTTTATGTGCACAGTTATAATATCTGTCCGCTTGTAAACAGCAAAGGACACTTTGGCTCATGGTTTCCTGCGAGCGTTTCGGCACTGTGCAGCAAGAAGAGGGATGTGCTCAATAAACAACGTAAAGTCTTTCAAGGACTGCCAAGGAATCCGGTCACTGTCAAAATGACATTGCATGTGGCTATGCAAGGGCTCATTACAAAATACATTTCAAAAGATGCACCATGGTAAGGTGGTTTTTGTTACAGGCTCATCCATCTCTGCGAGGGGTCATTAGTCAGCATTTTCTGCATACTGATGGATGGCACATTATAGTGGACCAACTAGAATGCATCATGAACAAGACTCCACGCACAGATGCTTACAGTGAACCCAAATAACAGACTTCTTTAACACCATCAGGTCTTATTCGCAATAGACCAATAGACTGAGCTGTACATACAGTTAAGCTTGGTTTGCATCAGAGGTTCGTGCTAGACGGCTGGCAGTCGTCACTGATTTTCGTAGGAGGTCACTTTAAGCGTCACAACATTCTATCGACCAATATCTCCCGAAAGAAAGTGATAAAAAATACTTGTGTCTATTCTGTCACCTCGGGCGGCGATCGCATCGAGCACACGCTGTAGACTATTACACTTGTTCATCAGCTCATCAGTCGTGCAGCCAGTCTGTTTTGACAAAGCAGCAGACTGCTATAACTTGATACATTAAGCACATGGAATTCGCTAACAACTTTAATGAGGAGTGTGCTGTACACGCTGCTCTGTCCAGTTCTGCAGACTTTTCATGCCATTCCGGTCAAAACTTTATATTTTTCAGGAAAACAATAAATGTGAGGCCGTTTTGTTGCACGCTGTTGTAGTAGCATTCCAACACGCCGCACATGAGACCAATCATCTCGCTTCGTGATAATAAAGCCACGAAAGGTCATCAACACAGCGCACTGATGCAGCAGCTACGCAGCTGAACGAGCCAAGTACTCCAAGTACCGGCGTGCCCTATGGCAGCGGGGACGTAGTGCAATTCGTGGTGAGATCGGTCTACTGGTGAAGAGTGAGAAGTTGGACGAGACATTGAGTGGCACATTGACCTTAAACAAATGTGGAGACTTCACAACGAAAATAATAAACCACGTGGAAAAATGGAACACTGAATACATGAAAGAATTAAGCAGTGCATTAATGAAATATGCAAACAACAATAATTTGAATAAAGGGGACATCTAAAAGCATTTTGCGAAACATGTGGGATGAAGGACACCATAAAGAATGTTGGTTTTTCTGTGCACAGGCCAACCATCAAAAGTCTGCATATTAAAGACACTTGACCATAAATTCATACAAAGGCCCACAAAGATGGTATTGATAACACTGTCACTGCAACTGCAAAAAATCATTTGAATAAACCTTTAAAGAGCATAAAAATGCACCCTGTAATTATAGGGAGACCCCGCTTTTAAAGCGAATTGTTCTTTTTGAGAAAATCTTTGTGAAACTTTCATAGCTTATGAATCGCTATATACTAGTTTCAAATCTGTAACTACTTTACTATTTGTCTCCTAGGATTGTGGATGTCCACCATGGGGGTCTCACGGTTATGGAGTTTGGCTGCCAACCCAGGAGATGTGGGTTTAATTCAGGCCACCGCAGTCACATTTTTGAGTGAGGCAAAAAGGTGGAGGCCAGTTTACTGTGCATTGTCAGTGCATGTTAGAGAACCGCCTAGCGGTCTAAATTTCCTGAGCCCTCCACTACGATAGCCTCATAATAATAGCATGAATTTGACATACAGAACCTTAAGGAATTATTAGATACTGCAGTATTTAAAATGTAATACATTGCCCATATCCATGGGAGCAAGATTTTCTTCTATACTGTGAATTATAAAGCAACCTCATCCACAGCTTGTCATAACAATCTTATCCAATGAGAACTGAATGCAACTGTATGTGAAAATATGCATTATACTCGAAAAGTAATCCCATCTTTGAAACCAGCATGCAAACATTAATGAAGACTGCAGCATCCCTGCTTTCACAGCATGCAGGCCTCAGACCCTGCCAACCGTGCCCAGTAGCATCTGCCAGCATCCAGTCCCGGACTGTCTTATACCGGTGTCACATGGGCACATTGGAAGGCCTTCGAGTCAATGACGTTCAAAAAGCTCACAACTCGATCGACTCAAAATAAGTTCTGGCGCTGCTACGCGGCAGTTTTGAACGGCCGTTGAGTCGCCGAGTGATTTCGCAACGACATGGCAGCTACCAAACCACCCGCTTCAATTCTAATTCTCACTAGTTGCTTCCTATCCGCACCGACGGCAAGAAACAAGCTTTGAATTCGGCCTTCTCTTTTTCTCATTTACCAAAAGGGAGACAAAGTATGCGCGACGTTTAGCAATAGTTATTCAGAAAATGTGCTGATTTTTACACTGCTAAGCCTAACACTGCTAAGCCTAAGTCCCTAGCGTGGCCCTCAAAAACTGGTTTGACTCATAGACACCAGATGGCGCGCCATGCGGTGTTTCCCACCAGCTGCACGGCATTTGTTTTTTATGGCAGTGACGGCGTATTCTTTCTAGAACTAATGCAATAAAGTGAGAACGTTGGCCTTTCGGCACGTTTCCAATATTTTTCACTGATGTATGATTCTACTTATTGATACAACGACACTAATATGGCTGTGGCCTCCGAAATTAACAAGCGCGGGAGCGTCCAGACCTGCACTGCCACTCACACACGCCATGCACTGCACACACACTTTATCCTCGTCTCAGCTTGTTGATGTCCCTCTGGCAGAAATCCCCATAATGCACATAAGCTACGAAAGTTTCACAAAAATACTCAAGTGTATAACGAAAGATTTATCGGGAGCAGGGTCTTCTGTGAACTCAATACTACTCAGTTTCCAGTTTAAATGAGCAAGTGAGCTGCATCTGCACTCCTCAACCCAGACATGAACGTTGAAATCAATTTTTCTCAAACTTGTTTGGCAGCTCACACAAATACGATATGCTGCCAACATTTAAAAAATACACTGTGCACTAACATCTTCAATGCCGTACAAGACATGGCTCTCATGTGCAGGCGGATGATGGCACTGCAATATGTGAGGCACATCAAATATGCTCTGTGCAGTCACCAGTTGCTGGCAGTGCAGGTAAATGGTGCCCAAAGCAAGATAGATAGCAAAAACATGGCAGTGTGTCCCATCAGACATCTTCACGTAAGAGGAACAGGTTTTTTTCGGAACAGAATACTCCGAACTATGGACTACAATTGTTCCAACCTGGCATCTGAAATATTTTAGAAGTCTGGGTACCCTGCCTAGCTTTCCCATGAAAAGGCTTCTCAAATTTTTAGCTACTTCACTTATTGGCTGTGCCTGTCCTAAAGTGCATGTTTGGGAGCATCTCTCGTATGTGTGCTCCAGCTGTTTCTTTGCAGACAGCAAGCAAGATGGCACTTCAATTTGGGCACACACGGTCCGGTATGCCTGATGCATGATGCACCGTTCAGCAGTTTGCACGGGCACATGTTTAGCAGCTGTTACAAGTTGCAGAGCCTTACCAATACCATCTTCAAATGGGAATGTTGACGTACCCCACAAAGGGCCAAACATTCGCACTGCCTTTGAAAGATGCAGCAACTGGTGCACATTGAACGTCATGGCGCTTTGTCCGTACAGCTTTCCAGTCTGCTGAACAAACATGACAAGCAAGCTTTCAGCTGTACAGACTTCAGCTTCCATGACCACATCCTTCAACAAGAGGAAGACGGCTTTCACAAGGTGTGCGAAATGTGAGGCGTAGCTTCGTGGTAGTACGTCAGACACACATGGTAGACAATAAAACAAAAGCCAGGAGCGCCATTCAGCAGCCTTCCAGTATGCCCTGTCCGACAAAGGCCGCCCTGACCTTGCAAAAGTTATTGGTGGCCTCATCGAACACAGCCTTCCATTTATAAGTTTCATGTGCCTGCCAATATACCATGCTGAACCAGAACAGGAGAGCCACAGTTCAGTTACTTGCTTTGTGACACCCTCTAAAACACAATGCATGTAGTCGGGTGGCAGGCCCCAAACAAGGTCAAGGCCTTGTAGCTTTACAAGAGTCGACGGTCCCTTGATTCCTTGCACAGGTTCCTTGCGGTGGCCCGCCTCACCCATTGCCTTGAGCACACCACTGTGTGTCCTGTCTGGGGTATTGTTGCCGTTGAAGGGATACAAGTGTCATTGTGCCTACAGATAAAGTACATAAATTGCATTAAGCTTCAAAAGGATACATCAAATTGGAACACTGCCATGGGAATGGCAAATATGTTAAAACACTTATGTATCCAGAAACTCCAGAAATTGACCACATCTATAGTCAATCCACCATTTAGTGACACAAACTGGCCTAAAGACACCGTTTAGGGCTCTCCCACCATGACGTACGGTAGCCTTCCCAGGACCACCATGATGTGCAGTCTCAAGAGTTATTTGATGTAGCCTTCACATCTTCTAGATTCATCTTCTAGATTCATCTTTCAGATATGTGTAGACTAAAAAGCCCGAAAAACATGCACCAGGTAACAAAAATGAATGATGAGCTTTGTTTTTATACATAAACATAAAATGTACTTATTTTCAGTGTGCACGTATAAAATTACTCTTAAAATGAAATATCTAGCTAATCTAGCTGTAAGTTTCTGAACAACAAAGGAAACACTTGCTTCACATATTTTTGTTTCTGATACACGTTTCAAGTTCCTGTAAATAGGCGCTTCTATACAACATACTTTCAGTCAACAGCAAAGAATCTGCACCAACCTGAAGTAAGCACGCTTTGTTTCAGAAAGCAGCACCTTGTGCCAGTTGCTTTCATATTACATTATATACATGTACACTAGAGTGACCTAAAACTGGGGTGTGCGCAGAACGAGGTTCGAAAACTGGAGCAAAAAGAGGGTCAAACCGCTCGTGGCGCTGCGATCATTAGCCTGCAGGATGCAGTGGTGCAGTGGTAGAATGTCTGCTTCCCACTTAAAAGACATGGGTCTGAGACTCAGTGAGGATACAATTTTCGTTTTTTATTATAGAATTTTCGGTTAGGAATGTTTTTCTTTTTACTACTGACGAATATTTGCTTCATTTGCTATACGTCAACACAGAAATATAGGTGCAATTTGAGGGAATAATGTTAAAATAACAAAAATTTTGGACTGATGACAAATGCTTGCAGCGCCGCCACACAGGACCTGCGAAAAACAAATAAAAACATGGCCCCCCAAGATTTTTTAGCTGTCCTCGCTTATTCGCGTTTGCCTGTCTCGGGGGCCATGTTTCGATTCGTTTTTTTTTTCAAGTCCCGTGCGGCGGTGCTGCAAGCATTTGCCTTCACTACAACTTTTTGGTTATTTTAAGATTATTTCTTCAAATTTAGCCTTCATTTTTAAGTCGACGTGTAGAAAATGAAGTAAACATTCATCATAGTAAAAGGAAAAACATTTCGAACCGAAAATGCTATAATAAAAAATGAAAATTGTATCCTCCATTGAGCCTCGAACCGGGGTCTTTTGAGTGGGAAGCTGACATCCTACCCACCGGTATCCTGCAGGCTAACGATCGCAATGCCACGAGCGGTTTGACTCTTTTTGCTTCAGTTTTGATACATTGATAATGCATCTGTTCCGAGCACTCCCTAGGACTGTGTCACTCTAATATGTACGTTCCCTTCTCATGCTCAGTTTTCCATTCATCAGCATTTTAGCAAAGGCCAATGAGCTATTTCACGTCACAAGAAACAAAAAGGAGTCTCCATTTTGCAAGGTAGGCTCCCTAGCTTTGCAAAGGACAAGGACCTACAACTTGGTGAGCCAGTTGTGTGCAACATATACAGCAGCACTACTGCGCAGTTTCTGCGTGACAAGGAGTTCCTGTAGTTTGAGCTACAGTGCAGACAGTACACAGAAGCACAGCTGTACAGACACAGCAGAGAAGACCTGTGCGCAGATGGTGCAGAAGCAGGTGGCCTATGCTTAATGTTTACACCAGAGTCATATGTGAAGCACAATATAGAATGCGTAAACCTGAATGGATGCAGCAATACAACAAACTGAAAGCTGTGTAATGCTAGGAGGAAAGAAACCATAGAATATAGGCTGTCATATTATGGTGTGGAGGAGAGGAGGTCACACAGACTAAGGGCACCTCTCTCCATTGCCTCTAGCGAAAACAAAAACTCATTTGCACGAAGTGCATGACCTGTTTACGTTTAAATATGGCTTCCAACTAGGATATCCTACTGAAGTTATGGTATACTCAATAACTACAGCAGGCAGGTGTTCTTCCATATAGCATACAACACTGTCATGCATGCAAACATCTCCATCAAAATGCAACCAACATATCTATTTCCTGCCTACCATTTATACAAATTATTTGGAGTAATCTCAGTGCTTTTTGCAGCCATTACAAAGGCGACTAACGAGACCCCATGTTCTCCTTGCAAAATAAACAATAAAGTACTTGGAAAAATGAATTAGCACACCTTGCCACTCTTCAACCCGCTGGGTTGCTCTCTGTGTGAAAAAATAAAAAGGGGGGGGGGGGAACAGCCTGCATAGATGGCTCCCCCCATGGGCATTCGGTCTCATTCGGTCCATTCGGCCCATTCGGTCTCTTCATCAGGGTTGACTGTCCGGCCGGCTCCGAAGCTAGCGACTTTTCTTAGTGATTGTCCCTCTCTCCACCGTCGTTCCTCCGCGTTTCTTGTGTCGGTGTTATTTTCTCCATTGGGTCCCAGTTGAGCCGTTGATATTTCCAGGTGTTGTTTGGACGCGCCACGGCTCTAAGAACTGCCTTTTGGTGCGGTTACCTTCCGTATCGAGTACCCGGGCGTCGTCGAAGTTGATGTGATGGTCTTTCTTTTCGCTGTGTTCTGCGAGCGCGTTCCGCGTAGCGCTGAAGCTGCGTACGTCATTTTTGTGTTGCGTATCCTTTCTGGAAAGCTTTTTGTCTCACCGATGTAAGTGGCGTGGCAATCGGCGCACGGAACCTCGTACACTAGCCCGGGCATCTTTCTTTTGGCAGCCGGTGTTTTGTAAATCATTTTTCAATTACGTTGATACGTTGTATGAGTACTGACGCAAAAATTCTGCATCAATAAGTAGCTAATGACTCACTTACTCCGGCTGTAAACCTCGAGGGCTCGAGCGCGTGATTATTAATATTTTGTGTACGGTTTTGTGGAGCCCAGACGCATTTTCCGTTTGAAAGAGCGATGAATGAGGCGGCACCCAGGATGGTATTCATGTAAACACAGATGACTACATGTGCACACAAAAGCGCGTTCACATGAGTACCGCGCGGACAACTATTTTGAGTGAAGACTCCCTGGGTGCTGCTGTAATGCCCTCTGGGAAGTTTCAGACATGCGTGATCCCTCAACAACGCGCTGCCGAGGCGAGGACGTCATTTTGTACTCCGGTGCAATTCTGCCCCCTCTTTCCGTCGGAAACGTCTGCTAGGATCAGCGCCCTCCCAAGAATCATGACAGCAACACAAACTCGTCACGCAGGTGGCGACTGGTTGTTTACATGAGACAGAAAAGCGCGTTTCGCATGCAGTGGCGCAACACGCACGTTAAAATTGATATTAAAAAAGAGCCAGGCCTGCGCGGAATCGCAGGACAGTGACAGCATAAGCTGAAGGAGCGACCTTCCTAGAGGCCATTGTAAACGCTTGGGGAAACTAGTGCAAGTACAGGCGGTGGGTATCCGCTGCGCCATAACCTGCGGTTTGGGCTCCTCTCTGCACAGCGGTCTGCTGTGCCCGACGTTGCCCAGCCGCAGCTGCGCGCGTAAATCTGCGATTCACTCCAGCAGCGGTCCGCATCTTGCGAGTAGGCGCCATCAGATATATCGAAGAGCCACGACAGGTTGCTGTCGGGGCTGCGCACTTTGCCTGTCGCGTGACGCATGGAACGATAAGACAAAACTGCTTCACGAGGCAGCGCTTCGTAAAAACACATATCGAAAGCTATGCGGAGAAAATCAGCGCCAATAGATGGCAGCAGTTGTCCTGTTCTTCACGAGGAGCGATGTTGGTTACGGACACGGGCGGCGGCGGCAGACAACTACGGCGCCGTTGTTGTGATCTCATAACAGCTTACGCTGTAATATGTTCTAAGCTATATCAGCCGTTGATATTTTGTAGATGATGCGTGTGTGTCGACACAAATCTATCCCGCAAGTTATCTCAATCGCCTTAAATTTTGCGTCAGCACTCCTTTAACTGGTGTTTAATTCACTGGGCTACGATTGCATGACAATTTTACAAATGTGAAGTGCAAATAATCGTGTAAAGTTCAAAATTATTTGCGCGAAAGTGACTTGCTGTGACGTTTTTTCTTCTCTTGTGTTTTCTGTGTCATTTGGGAATACATTGCTCAATTTATTGTAAAATAAATATTTCTTGGAAAAAATAATGTCAGATGTGAATTTACAGCGATGTTGATGCGTTCGCGGCCGGACTGGGAAAGCGATGCGCGCAAATGCGCGCGCATCGCTCCTCCAGCCGGCCGTGTGGCAGTTTGCTAGTTTTCATCATCAGAAAAAAAAAATTAAAATTGCCTGAGTTCCCCCGCGTTTTTGAAAAATATGGGAGAGGGTGAGAAGGAAAATTAGAGAAAGAAGGATGAGAAAGGGTAGTTGGAGAATGAGGATAGAAGACCGCAGGGAAGATCCCGGCGCCCCCGCCACCTCCGGAAAATGAAAAAGTCTCCGCCTATGTCTGGCAGTAGAGATGTATCCTCAGTGCTTCTTTCCTGCTTTTCCACAGCTTCCGGACAGCATATGTTGAGCTGGGCACAACCTGCTCACCAAAGAGGGCATTTATTAAGATTAGCAGTCCTTGTACCTGCGTCCATGTCAGCCCAGAGGTAACAACATAAGCTAGCACAAGCAGAAGAGCTTGTGCTTTTGTTGTTGCCTGGTGTGGCAGGCCCTCCTCTGAAAGCTTTGAAAAATATCCATTGAAATCATCCTGCCCTAAGCAATCAGACTCGGTGTCTTGGGGACTGTCCTCTGGTTCACTGTCAGCATCATCGCATACTTCTTCCTCCTCCAAACGATCATCACTCAATTCAAATGCTGAAGTAAATTCATCCCTAGAGTTTGATGTAACGTCACAAGTGTCATCTATTTTAATTGTGCCCTCATCACTCTCTCGCTCTTCACTACTGGCATGTGCACTTGTACTTGCACCAACATTGACATCTGGAGCAAGGTTGGTGTGAGCCGGCCCAGAATTTTCCGCTGCATCATCTTGAAATTGAGCACTGTCATCTTCTATGGACTGGCTGCTGAGATTTTCCTGAAAGACCAAGCACAATAAGAATGTTTGTCATCTACATGCACTACCAAAAGTACAAGTATTGCATTCATAAGAAACCTGCATAGGGCAAAAAAAAAAGGTTAGTGCTAAAGACATTCCCACTGCCATGAACACACAATCTGAAGTGCAAACAAGTTCTCGGGGTTCACACAGAGTGTTTGACTAAAAGTTCAGACAATTCAAGTGGTATAGAAGTATAAATGACGGTCAGCAAAAATTTTACACTTCGGCAATCACACTGGTATTCGTCATTATGGTGCACATGTATTAGAACATGCACGCAGATCAATGTGCTCAACTGATTGAAGCTTTTATATATTCATTTAAGGGGGGGATGTGGCTTTCAAATGACGAAAAATGTCCAAGAAATCGATTTTTTGAAAAGCATATATTCAGATTCTACAAATCGTTTTTATCTGAATTGGAAATATGAATCCTGAAAACCACGTAGAAGTGCTCAAACAAATGTTTATAGCTGCCAATGTGGCGCAAAAACTCCGCAAGAATCGCAAACAAATGGCGTTCTTTAAGCCTCAAAATCTCCGCAACGCCGCAACCGAGCGCCACCATTTTGCCCTTGTTGGAAAGCGCACTTCTCCGTCTTCAAATCTGCCACTTCAGCTACCCCTCCATACAGAAGCAAGTGCACAAAAAGCAAAAAATTCAAGGCCGGGCCCAGGCCTCCGATTTGTCACGCCCCTCATGTGGTGAATCGGAACCTCGCCATTGGTCTCCTTGGCGGGGCGTGTATTTTGCTATGGCACTGCCTCGCCTCTTTGCGCAATATTTTTGCCTGTGCATAGTCTTTGCAGTATCGGCTGTTCGGTGGTGTGTAGACAAAGAACAGAAGCTGATATTGTATCGCTCATGACTGGCACTGCGCATTTGACGATCACCTCACCATGTTTGTGAGCACGCACAGAGCGTAGTTTCGGCAGCAACTCTGCAAGTGATGTGCGCCTCTTGCACGGTGCAAGAATAGTTGCCTCCTGACATCTCAGTGCACCATTATCGTCGGCATTTGCGGAACGTAGTTTCACCGGCTGATTTGTGTAGTGGTGTGCGCGTCTGGACTTCCCGGCTTGTTGTCAGTGCATGAGCACAGTTTCAGAAGTAACATGACCGAGTGCCGATGGTGCACCCTAGGTTCATGATCCACTCCCGATCACTCACGTGCGAGCAGTATGCTTGCTTTCGTCGAATATGTTGACAGATCGCTTTCTGGCACTTGTGCAAGTGGCAGTGGCACCACTGCCCTTGTCGCGTCGCATTCCACATTGCTGATTGCATGTAGCAATCGCCACGGATGTGCCCGAATTTCCTCTCGGCACTACGCACGATGTAGCCGCACCATCTGCATGTATGTACGATACCATTCAGGCATGCCTAGAGCCTCAATTCGTATCACCGAAAGTATCCCACAATGCCACTACGTACGTGCATGCAATTTCGGTGTTTGCGACCGTGCGGAAAATGATACTAACAGGTGAGGCAATTTGCGTGTCGGTACAGAAAAAGCGGACCATAGAGTTTCCAATCGTTAAGATGACGGCCTAGAACCAGTTTCTCAGTGTTTTAGGAGTCGGCAGTGCTCCTAACTAGAACTTTTAATTCAGCTAGGAACTAGACATGGGCTATCATTGCAAATGATACTGACATATACTTGTGCGTTTGGCGGCGCTGTCGCAAAGGGGTGGTAATATTGCTGCGAGAGGAATATTGTAGAACCTTTTATGTAAATAAGAGAGGCGTGCAGGCTGTAAAAAGTATTGCAAAGAGGCAAGGGGCTCTGACCAATTACTGGTCCATAATGAATGTCTCACATAGCGGGTTCCACCATATAACATTTAAGAAAAAATCTGAAGGCCGAGTCCAAACCTTCCAAGGAGAGCTGCTGCCAATATTTGTGTACCGTAGAACCAATGCCTTTCTGGCATGCAGATCCATACATGAGGCAATATTTCAAGTACAATCATGGAGCCTACCATGCTTATTCTGAGTACTGTATAACACTGACTGCAGCCTGGGCAACATGCTTTTCCCAGGGCAGCAGGGAAAAGTGTCCTTTGGGGAAAAAGAGGCCAGCAAGGCACACCAGACTAAAGGCAGGACATTCAAGAAGCCGTGCACTGAAAACGACGCAAAACACTACATATTCGGTGCCATTTTGTAATGAAAATTCGAGGTACAAGTTTGAAAGCTGTTTTCTCAAAACGACTTTTCTTGCTTCCTGTTTTGCTTGTTCAACCGATTTCTCTCTGAGTACTAGGTATATTGCAGTTGTTTTCTTTTTTTCTTTTCTGTATAAATGGAACTATAGTCCAGGACGTGGCATTCTTCCTTTTCCAGTTTTACTTTACAATATTTATCAATATGACTACATGCTCACAACCTAAGTGCCTGTGGTGCGGTTAGATCGTGAAAAATGGCAAATAAAGAATTGTGTTGCAAACAAGAAATCGAAGAACATCACACCCTCAAGCGTTCATCGTAGAAGACACAGCACTTCAAAGAAGCTTTCTATCACGTTGTTTAAGTGATTCAGGCTTAGAACATGGCCAGAAGAAGAATATTGTACACCAAAAGGTCTTAAAGATACGCACATGAGATTTATAAAATATTATCACAGAAACATTGCTAATAAGTCTGCCTATTTCAATCAATATCCATGAAAAAATAGGAAAGTTCGTATCCAAAGTCACGTCCGCTCTTAAGAGGCAATGCTTGCGTTAGTGATGCTGCAAACTTTTTTTAAAAAGGTAGTGAGATCAGTTTTTTGTGTGGCAAGTGTTATAATTTGTGGAGCATGACAATGTAATCACCCTTCCTCTCGCACAACTGGTTTGCGCATATGTAACGTAGGATAAAAATAAAGTCAGTTGAAAGTTTGCACTTGTCCGTGTTACTTGCTGCTGTCCGTGTGTGTGTGTGTGTGTGTGTGTGTGTGTGTGTGTGTGTGTGTGTGTGTGTGTGTGTGTGTGTGTGTGTGTGTGTGTGTGTGTGTTTGCGCATACCGATTTTGCATACAAGTATGAAAGAATTCGCCCAGCAGAAAGTTTTATTGCACCGGCGAAAGCAGTGGCCCCTTTCGACACTTATCACGCTACACTGCATGACACTCTTGTACAATGGCAAAGCTAGCTTTTCATGCGCTGCTGTACAACGTTATCGCAAGTTCTTCGTCGAGATTAAGCTGAACACGCCGGACCCTAAATAACAAAGGCTCCACAAACACGCTGCGGACTCCAGTTGGTCCCTCAACGAGCTGTTCAAGACCAGAAAGTTTTTAGAGCCGCGTCCTTTATATTTTTTTTCGGTGGTTCGGGCTGTTTAATTTATAGAGTTTAATAGAACATTTTGCTGGTGTAGTTCGTATGCATTCATATTATTGCTGCAAAATAAAGCAGTTGTTAAAGGCGCTGTCTCACGTCTACTCTCTCGCGGTTAGTGTTTCTTTGGCACGTCTTATGATAGCAGGGCCCCTTGAACGCGGTACAAACTAATCCGGACGGAGTTTGTCGCAAACGTCAGCGAGGTCGCGATCTGGTAGCCAGAATCTGATGCGCAGATCGCGACAGTCATGATACCGATGTGGCCTTCGCGCTTGACGAGTGACCTAGCAGCATGTCTCATCCGGATCGGTCCCGCGAGCGTGCTCGCCTTCAGGCCTGCCGAAGAATTAGCGTCCAGAACCAACAATAAATTTCGCGTGTATTTCTCGTACCTATGCTCGTACATGCGCGTACATACGAAACGCGTCGAGTGTCGAAGCGAATATCGATAAATTCGGGCGTACGAGTAGCCCGGCCCGTCGTACCGAAATACCATAAATACTCGAAAAGATGGCAAATTAAGTACAAAACATACGTACCTGATCTGCAGGAGTGGACCCCTTCTTCCTTTTCAGCACGTACTGCAGAGTTTGCCTTGGCACTTGAGCGTCAGAATCAGGCTGGAGGTGCTGCCTGTAGCGTTTGCGCTCATTTTGGGACATATCGAAATCAGTAGTCCAGGCACTAACGGCTCATCGCAACGAAAGCGCAAATAACAGCACGGTACTGTACGTATGTCTACAACGTGTGCAGTACGTACTTTCGTATCAACGATAACCTGTGCGAATGTCTTTCTCTTGAACGATGCACCGACTATCACGCGAGGTGCCCGCAAAAGCGTTGCGCGAGAAAGAACGGGCGAACTGGGAGATCAGGTGGGGATTTCGACAAGTACGGATACAAAGCGATGGAGAACATGGATGTATGGATATTAGGAGCGTCCCCTTTATAACGGGGCGGTAGCCGGGCCACCGAGCTCTAAAGCTTTATTTCATTTTCCTCTACAAACATTTCTTCTCCCGAATCACGCATATTTTCACAACAGCTGCGCGACCGTGGCGCCCTCCAACAGCCAAAGCTGATTCCAGCACAAACTGCAAACTTACCATAGGATCAGTAACAGAATATAACTTACATCTAAAAGAAGCATTTGAGAGTTTTCAGCACACACACACAAATGTAATTCAGAAACGTCCGTCGTGAGAAATAAACTGAAGTGGCTCACTCTCTAACTAACGTCACAAAATCAGCAGAATACGAGTTAATTTGCAGGGATTCGGCAGTAGCAATATGCTTCGTGGGAGGCGGAGGAAGTTGGTTACAGATAGGTGTTCTGTGGCGGAGGTCTGTATTAATTATGTCGGCCACTTGTTGAACGCTGTAACATATTATCGGTTAGCCAAACGAACACAAACCTTGGTCGGTGACGCTCCATTTTACTGACATTTACTCTTTTTATAACGAAATGAAAAATGGGTACCGCCGCGATATTGACCTAAACCAAGACTGTTCATTGACCAAGACTGCTGACATAGAAAAGGCGCCCTCGATCCATGCATGAACACCGCGGAAAACAATTAATTCTGCGCACTTGCTGCGAAAGCGACGAAATTCACATCATTCATGTAAATACGCAGGCCTGTTTCGTTAAACAGTCTCTGTACTGTTGCAGTCACGCTGCAGGTGACGTTTGATCCTGCATGCTATACAATGGTACCACAAGGACACCGGGCTTCCTCTAATGCGTTAATTATATAAAATTTCATTCGCGGGCCAGATTGCCAGTTTGTCGACGCCGACTTTTTTTCTCAACTGGGAAGATATCCTAGTAGAGGAAAAATCTGTTTATTTATTTCAACATGTTGCACCCTCGTAGACCTATCGCAGCTAGGAGTGACGATGAGCAGCAATAAAATAGCAAAGCAGTTGATGCAAGCAAGAATATCATTATATGGTAGATTAACAAGGGCTCATAAGGTGGCAAAGAAGATCTGCATGACCGTGTAAAGCATTGCACTGTTAAAAAGGATCAGTACAGTAATGAAAGGGAGGTGTACGTTCGACTTATATGGTGCTGTCTGTCGTGAATGCGTGTGTATGTACGCATGCGGTTAATAGAGGCAATCATACGTGGAGGTGATTCAACGTCGACAAGAGATAGTGTCTTGAAGGCTACGAAGATGAGAAGTAGATAGGTGGAAAATAGTATGTGCATGTAAGGCGACGATAAATGGCGTGCAGCTAGCAATAACAGATTTTCTTTTGTCTATATCAGTCATTCAATTGTGTCGGTTACGGGAGCTGTATTTATTTACACATATCGTGTAATGGACGAACCAGTGAGGATACTCTTGCGTTAATTAGTGTGCCAAGCGTAGCGCACGCACGGTCGCATACGAGTTCGAGATAAAATAGTTATATTGCTAAACGTTTCTTTGAGAATTCTATTAAACGCGTTTAATCAGCATGCGCTTGTGATGATTGCACTGCGCACCATATGAAGTTCCTAATGGTCACACCGCTTTTATTTATTCATCTGAACAACTTCAGTCACGCAAGTGGGACACTAACGTCAGATGCAAACTTCTGAAAAAATGTCTATGCTACACGTTGCTTCCCTTAAGTCTTCTTTTACCTACTCGCGAGTAGGTAGAAGACTTAAGGGAAGCAACGTGTAGTATAAACATCTTTTCAGAAGTTTGCATCTGACCTTAGTGTCCCACCTGCATGACTGAAGTGGTTCGGATGGATAAATAAGTGTGATGTGACCATTAGGAACTTCATATGGTGCACAATGCAATCACCAGCGCATACTGATTTTAACGTAGATTATTTACATAAATTAAGTTGACGCGGACCTATACCAAAATGGAATCGAGAAGACCTAAAAATTACGACAGTAGAGAGAAATTAGGACACCTAGTTAACTATAATGACTGCGTATATATTGAGACACAGAGGCCTTTGATTCAACACCGAAGGTACTGTACAGCATCAGAGAACACGCGTTATACGGCCAAATTTAATTTGGATATACTGAATAAGGAGCGCGAGCAACACCTGTCTATCGCTACAGAGATCGTCAACGACGGGGAACGACACATCGCCTACGAACATCACCTAATATGTGGCTCTTGTTTACCCCGGCGCTTCGAAGCTGTGAATTTTATGTGATCAAAACAGAATTCTGACTCGGCAAATATGTAAAGCTGATGCAATGAGCACGTTTTGTTTATGCCATGAACCACAGAAATGCAGGTGCCCCTTTGAAGGGCAAACTTTGTATGTCATGTTCTGCTTTCTGACCCACGTGCGTCAACGTGTCCATCACTTTATTCTGAATTAGATTTAAAACGACCCAAGCAGATTTAAAAACGACCCAAGCCCAAATATTTAGATTGCTGCTAACACAGACGAACGGATTTCTTAATTGTGCATTGAGATCATTAACGTCCTCAGGGACGCAACCAAGAAGCAGAACCAGGGGCAAGCATCTAATTGTCGTACATCCCACCTTTTGTTATCAGCTTGTAGGTACCTAGGGACAGAATGTCTAGGGATTTTCGACAGTGGCGCCGTAACTTGTTGGCGGCGCTTTAGCCATCTAGAATTTCTCTTGCGGGCATGTCAACTCGTCCATGTGCGCATTTCGCGCTCTGCACAATTTGGCTTGTGTTGGCCGCTTCTGCTGTAAACTCGCCGTGAGTTGCCGACGACGGGTCGCTCTTTGTACGGCGACCGATGCCGATCGCGCGTCGTTCAGCTTTATCGGCATTCAGCCACGTAGTATGCGAGGTGCTTGCCCGTAGCGACTTCGCTATGTCCGCCTTTTGCAGACGGATGCACGCTGCGATGTGCCACCTTGCCACAACACGTAAGTAATGTTACTATTTATTTGGAGCTTTGGCCTGTAAGCACTTGATAGCAGCCATGCTATCATTCTACTGCGACTGCGGAGCCTGATGTTGAGGCACACTGACGATAGCCGGGGAGAAATTAGCTGCGAGTGTAGCGATCGTGTGTGTGCTTCCTGTTCTGTTGTGCTAGGTGTTTAAAGGGCCCCTAAACAACCCCGAGGTCCAAACTTTGTTTTAAAGATATAACTGCGCTCCTGTACGATGTGAACATGCTCCCGCAAGAATTGGCGAATAGGTGCAATAATAAAGAAGTTACACGGTTTAAGTGGCCGCTTGCGTCGGTTTCGTTTTCTCGGTCGGCCTCCCCACCCTTCTCTGCCGAGGAGAGGGTAGGCGCGGCTACAGTGTACTAGAAGAGGGCAGTGGGCTTACTCTCCAGCGGAGGCTGTGGTGCGGGGTGACGCCACGAACGTCACCTGTGTGTGCTTCTCTCTTCGCCGAGCGGTGGCGCTGGCATCGCCTTTGATTGGAAGGAATGGGCATAGGCGACGATTGTGTGCTTTTGAGGGAAATATATCGAGAGAATACAGTTTTGCATAGAATGGGAAGGAATCATTGCAGAAGAACGTTGATATTAGCAAGGGGCTGAGACAGGGATGTCCTTT
>JABSTT010001966.1:0-59877 GCA_013339685.2 Hyalomma asiaticum
GTCCTTTAACGATGAGGAAATGGTACACATCTTCTGCGATACCCTTCAGGAGATGTCCTATCGGTCTTCCGCAGACATGTCCGAGTTTATGATATCGTGCAGCTTGAGTACCTTCGTGCATACTTTGAGTACGTTGTCCACATTTCTCCCAGAGTTTAGGCCCCTTGAACGAGTGTCCGTTCTGCTCGTTTCTTTATGGCATGGGAGTCGCCGAAACATTTCCCAATTTCTTCTGCTCCCACGTTCTTGGCGACTCTTCATGGTTTCGAAACCACATTAGTGTGGTCTCTCTGAAAAATAGAACATTGTCAAGCTTGGTAGCCGAGTTTCAGCGGTTATATCAGCTTACCCGGTTGTCTTGAGTAAGCCATTCATCTACGTCTTCTCCTGCTCTCCCTGCAAACAAGCGCGGTACCATGTACTGGTGTGTAGGCGCAATAGGTGCAGATGGCGCTAGGTACGGCCCTTTGCTCCGGGGCGTGATGGCTGCTGTCAGATAGTGACCGGCTAGACGGCGGCTAGACGGCTCCGTGTTACTATGCACTTCAAGCACTCTGTTGCGTGTACGTGTTGTTCATTACCCGAGACGACGTCCCGAATGGTTTGAGTGCCCACGGAAATTTTCGCTGCCGCATGGCGCAAGGCTCACGTCGTCTTCCCCTATCCTCTATCTCTGCGTGTCCTTCTACAACAAAGGGCGCATAACCATGCCGCACAAGATTGTCTATGACACTTGTAACAAGGTATATTGAAACAAGGTGTGTTCTAGCGACACTTGAAGACGCCGCGACTGACTAAGCCTACACAACTGGGACGGTTCACTTAGCGCGCACCACACAAGCCTCAACGTCTCCTTTCACACTGACTCGCAGCTGGTGCCAATATGCTCTGCTACAACCACTCCCCGCGCAGAAAAGATCCAACCTGACGACCTAGGGGAATGGCACGACAGGGGGGTCGTAGTATGGTTTGAGCCGCGCTACGTGCACAGTTTGACGTCCTCGACAGCGGTGGTCGGAAGACAGTTAAAGCGGCTCGGCGACATAGTTCACTGCAGATGTCTGTGCGACAACACGGTAGGGTCCATGATAGCGTGAGAAAAGCTTGGTTAAATGCCCGGAAGTAGTCGATGGTACCCAGAGCCAAACCAGCATCCCCGGAGTATAGTGGGAATTAGAGGCAGAGGCGTCATGGCGAAATTCCCAGCGCCATTGGTCTTGCGCGGTGAGAGCGGGCGAGTTGACGGCACTCTTCGGCATACGCAGCTGTTTGGGAAGCAGTTGTTGCTTCAGTAAGATCGGGTCGGTAGGGGAGAATGGTGTACATTGAGCAGGAGGGTTCACGTCCATATAACGGGAAGAAAGGAGAGAAGCCGGTGGTAGTTTGCGGCGTAGAGTTATACGCGTAGTTTACGAACGGAAGCACCCGATCCCAATTTGAGCAGTCTTCCAACACGTACATGCGAGCATGTAGCCAGGACTGCGGTTGAAACGCTCAGCCATGCCGTTTGTTTGAGGAGCGCTTCCGACGCGGTCGAATGGTCGTGCCGGGCAAGGTAGGGGTTGTAGAGGCTCAACGGTGCTGTGGGGCGATTTCTTCCGGCGTTGGTATGCAGGACACGACCTGACGTATTGGCGAACGTATAGCTACATGCCGTGCGAGCAGTTATACCTCGGTCGAAGGCGGGAGTACATTTTGAATACACCAGTATGGCCACATTGAGGGTCGTCGTGGAAGGCTAAGCAGATGTCCGAGCGCAGATGACGGGGAATAACAAGAAGCCCATCTGCAGCGTCGCTAAGGCCGGTCCCCCGGCCGCAACATCAGTAAATTTAAATATTTTAGGGGCGTGCGTCCCCGATGTATGTAGTAGTAGTAGGTAGCCACCGGCGCGTGCCTGCCGGAAGGCACGCACGCGCCGAGGGCGAGCACGTGGCTCCCGGCGCTCGCCCTCGCCGCGAGCGCCGGGAGCCACGCGCTCCCCGGCAAACTCGACACTGCCCCGGCAAACGCGAGAGACAACGTTGGCGCAGGCAGCGTCTCCTAGCGAGTTTCTTGATTGAGAAATACCGACTGCTCGCGTTGGAGAAGCGTGCAATGGCAACCCATATATATATATATATATATATAATATATTATATATATATATATATATATATATATATATATATAGGCACTGGATCTTGACTTGCAATGAAGTGCCGGGGGGAGATTTCACTTGTGCATTGTGCATAGTTGAACCGTGAGGATTCGTAGCATGCGCGTTAACTAAATTAATCCGGAACTCGGCACGATCTACGATGAACATCCCGAGCTTCGCCCACTCATCATCATTCACTCCGTGGATATGCTGTAATTTTTTTGTTAATCGCGTGAATCTCGTCTTTTGAATATATATATATATATATATATATATATA
Source organism: Hyalomma asiaticum (assembly GCA_013339685.2). Lineage (NCBI taxonomy): Eukaryota > Metazoa > Arthropoda > Arachnida > Ixodida > Ixodidae > Hyalomma > Hyalomma asiaticum. The sequence goes on from JABSTT010001966.1 coordinate 2,420, forward strand.
TATATATATATATATATATATATATATATATATATATATATATATATATATAACGAAAGGGAAGGGGGTCAAGGGCTCGCTTTTATTTGTTAGAAACAACTTAATGAAACAACAAACATTGAAGCCTAGGAGGAGAGCATAGGGGAAGTTATTAGCATTATAATTATGATACTCTAATTTTGGGCTAAGTAGAAAGAAATTAAAGTGGACGAAAAGACAAACCTGCCTTCGGTGGGAACCGAGCAGGTTCGGATATCGCGTCCGATGCTCTCTCTCTCTCTCTCTCTCTCTCTATATATATATATATATATATATATATATATATATATATATATATATGCTGAAGAACGATGACGAAGGCAGCTACGTGAGCGGCGCGTGGTAGACAGAAGGGTGCGCGTGGCGGCGGTGGCATCGCATAAGAAGTTGGAAAAAAGGCACGAGGACGACAGACGCCACGGAAAGCAGAAAAACGGCGTTCGAAGAGCAAGGTTTCAAGAGGGCTACCCGGGCTGAAGCGCTGGGTATCCTCCTGACCGCTCCGTAACGTCTCCTTCCCGCGGAGTCCCTCAAGTCACCACATCGAGGACTCGTGCTACCGGCGTCATACACGTGAGCGTGTGCGCCTGCACGTGACTTTGCACTTTCAGAACGATGCATGCTTAGGACTGAACGTATAGCCCACGAGCGTTACTGTTTTGTATACTTGTACGTGTTCTTTGAGAGTGCCCATTTAATATATGTGTGTTTTCCTGCCTACCGTTTACGGCTCCATCCTTAACCGCACGTCAAAAAACGTGACGGTCCGCATCCTCTCACTCCCTACAATATATATATATATATATATATATATATATATGTGACGCTAGATACGGGAGCCGTGCCGTGGTTGATGCGCCATGGTTTCATTCCACTGCACGCGCCTCTTCTTTTTCGTCGCCTTCTCCTTCCATCTCTTGCTTGCTACGTACGTCACACACACACACACACACACACACACACACACACACATATATATATATATATATATATATAACAGAATTGACTATGCGCCTCCTCTTGCCTATGCGCCTATGCGTTTCGGTCGGAGCCCGACCGAAACGTTGACTTAATAAACCGTCGATCTCTAAGATTGATTGATTGACTTGTGGGGTTTATATATATATATATATTGCTGCGGCGGGCGCTTGAAAGCAGACGACGACATGAGCTAGAACTGTGATGTCTTCGGTATCTAGGCCTCTGCCATTGATCACATCTAAATGAACGCATCTCGTCGTGATAATATAGGTTAAAGTGTTGAAAAGAGATTCAGCACGAACGATCGCGGAAGCGCAATGCCTGGAGCTACGCTGAAGCCGCCGAGTGGCCAGACTGCCACCGCTTCTAATGGGTTCCATTCCCGACGGGGACAACATGCGGTGTTTGTCTGGTGACACATGGCCACATCACGTGGCACCACAAATCTTCGCCACAAAACTCAGTGCAGACCTTGAAGGGTGGCACTCGGGTGAGTTGGTACAACCGTACGGGCTGGAGCAGCTGGCTTGCCAACATGACATTGTTTCTCCAAGGTATAACGCTAGATTTGTTTGAAAATCAGGAACAAGCTATGACCACCTAACAAGACTTCAAAAATGAAATAAAGAGCTGTTATGAAATAAAGACCTATACCTTAACCGTTTGGCTCAGTGTCCCGTCCACTACTTCTGGTCTTTCGACGAAGCTTGTCCCCAAGAGCCAGGTACCGCATCGTGTGCTTGATCAAACAGTACCGATGAACTACCTGATCGAGCCATTAGAACCGTCTTCGTAAAAGTTACGTGACTGATAAGAGCACATTGTACTAATGTACTTTTGAGTTTGCCACAGTCCTTAAAATCTGATAGCTTTCCAATATTCGATCGAACGTTAGGCGATCTTGATGGTAGCTTTAACCATTCCTTGTGTGTTGCCTGGGGCCCAGTGAAGCAAAAGTACGACTTCTATAATCGCCAGAATGAACCGCCATGTCTGCGTGGTAGTCACGAGCGAATAAATTTACACAGAAACACGTATTATTGCTCCACGCAACCGCTACGCCGCAACGTCTTCAGGATACTAAAATAGGAAAACAAGATATCCCATTCACTATCGCGAAGCAAGGATTGCAAGATGCACGTCGAATAAGGTGTACCTTGAGAATAATAACTGATGTGCTCGATGTGATTTTTTACAGAACCTATTATCGTGTGCGTGTACAACTATTTAAAGAAAAAGGAAGGGACGATGCGCCTGTCATGGTGGCCTTGCCAGACGAACGCAAGACGAGTGTAAATAAAATAATGGACATCCAGGAAGCCAGCAACACTCGACGTAAGGCAGTATTTCATTTTCATGCCCTGAGTAATCTTAGACGTGACATTGGATAATCTCTTATCGGTGAGTGATGGGAAAACAACTGAAAGCAACTGATGAAGCGTGCTGGGAAACCAAGTTAATAGGAAAAAACTGCTGTTCTGAATTGAGTTTAATTTTAATTCACTTTATTTGTCCTGTTTACAACAGAAAGGAAGCAGAAGCTATAGGCCATGTGGCCTGACTAAGGCTTCTGCTCTTGCAACAGCTCGGCACGCAGGTCGTACGTGGCGCACAAATCTGTAGAAAATGTGGTATATAGATTCAACTGAAATAGTCGCAAAAAATAAAACGTCACGTTTACACACAAGAAAGTAGAAACATGTGACAGTCGCTAAAGGAAACGTCATGTCTACAGAAAAAAGCTTTGAAAAATCCGACATAATTTAATTAAAGAACGTTTTGCCTTAGGCAACTAAAACCTACATTTGAGACAGAGAAATTCATAGTACACAGTGCACTTTCGTAAAAAAAAACTGAATACTGTGTCAAATGAGAAATGTTTTAAACGAATCATTCCAACCTTTCATGATTTCGTCGTGAAATTCGCGTTCTATTCTAAGTAGTGAAGGCGCTTGGTAGCTCTGTAACTGTTTCCCGTAATTAACTAGCGTATGCTATTTCCTAAGCAAACAGTTATTTAAAGGTAGCAAAGATGACTTTAGTCACGAGTTTCCTCATCAACATGTAGCGCAGTGCATGTCGTGTCCCGCATGTGCTATTTTAGAATGCTTTGGTCCTTGCGTATTTGTTAGGGCAACGTCTTTTCCCAGTGTCGTTCGTGCCTCATGGGCATTACAGTTGCAAGTCAAGGGATTCCGCAGCGCCATATATCACCGTGTGTGATATGCCAGAGATGACATTAAAATAATGTGAAGTAACAGTGGATAGTTGCAAACTAATATTCTTGCGCGAGCTACGATGCAGAAGATCAAGGTCGCGGACACAGCGCTCAAAGCAGATGAATACCAGAGCTCGGGAACACCAAACCGGCTGGGAAGCCAAAAGTTATTCCCATATTTCTTCTACGACCCCACCGCGTTAGTCTAGTGGCTATGGCACGGGGATACTGATCCTAAGGTCGCGTGTAGAATCTGGGCCGAGGCGGATGCATTTCGTTGCAGGCGAAATGATCAGGCCGATGTAGCACACTGCGATGTTATTGCGCGTTGAGAAACCACAGGTGGTCGAAATTTCTGGAGCCATGCACTATGACGCCGCTGATAATCATATCGTGGTTCTGGAAGGCAAATCCCCACAAAGGCACAAATAAAATGGAGGTTTCTTCTGTGAAATTTGGTTTTCTTGCTGTAAAACGGCAAATGTTTGTTGTCGTCTTACTTTCTGCTGGGTGTTTTTCCAAAGTCGCAGTGAAGGGGCAGTTGATATGTGTACGTAGTACAAATAGAATTTGTTGAGTGGTATCTCTGTGGCTATCGGCAGAAACTCTTATCAGCACTGAGGTGAAGTCAATAAACGAACTGCAACCATGTTGTTCAATGTCATGTTTGATTTTTGGAAGGATGACAACGTCGGCGAGTTGTTAGGTTTTATTCAGTAAAACAGCTTTTCCAGCACACGTTTCCAATATCTCGTTTCCAGGAGCTGTTCATGAAATACAGCGTGCTTCACTGCAATAACGTCTATAATCTTAAACTTCTTGAAATAATGCATTATAATCCACTCTATCTGCACATCAATATTTTCCTTATGAAATCTGTCAGAATACTCAACGGAACCGACACTGGAACCAAAAAATAATTATGGTAACCAAACAGCTATTTACCAGGTATTTAAAACGCTAAACCAGCTGAAAAAATGTTCCAGAAGCCAGGGGAATTCATATTCAAACGTTAGCTTCACTGGCTTTACTCAACAATAAAAACAATAACAGAGCATAGATGTTTCGCCACCTATGCGGGTGGCATCGTCAGTACACAAATGGCGTCCCATGAAAGAATACAACTTATATCTTGCCGTAAACATCCGGCAAAGGACCACGATTACTGTTGCACGCATTTTGATTGTGACGGATAAACCATGATTCGATGAATTTCCTTGGGCCCCATCGTTGTTCCCGTGCAACGTCGTCACATTATCGAGATCGAACACGTGTCCTTTCGTCAGGCAGTGGTCGACTAATTCCATCTTGGCACGTGTTGAATGTGTAGCTTTGGTGACGTCCCTGACGTGTTCCTTGATGCGAGTACGACGTCGTCGCCCGGTCTCACCGATGTAGCAGGCATCACAGTCCATACAGTTAACTTTATACACAACTCCGCTTTGTTCGTCAGAAGGGGTGCGGTCCTTTGGTTTTGGGAACACGTTTGCCAGTGTGCGCATGGGTTTAAACACAGTCCTAACGCCCAAAGGTCGCAAGGCCCTACGCACAAGCTAGAAGACAGTACTGATCTCACCATTAGTCCAGTGACAACAAATATCATAAAAACAGTTTTTATTAAGGCGGGTTCGCTGTTAATGCAATCTACGTATAACAATTTCTTTCTTATCACTGGTTGTGACTTACGTGGACGTGTTCATACAGCAAATTTGAGTGCGCTGTTTGCAGTCCATGCGTAACACCAGCGTATGTGTATTCTGCAGATTTTTTTGCATTCCAATCTTGGACTTATGGCATCGCCTGGAGAGTTGGAAGAAATATTTCTTGCGAGGTTTATATAATTCATGTAAAGTGTGAGGAAAAATATCTAACAATGTGTATTTGTTTCGGTACCAACAAAGTGTCTCCAATAAAATGATGCACGCCTATACGGTTACAGGTACCTCTGTCTGCCGTTAGTTCCTGTACCCTTCCTTAAATGTAACGAGGATGCAATAAGGGCTAATTTAATTCAATCATTACGAAGAAGAGGAAGAACACGGCGAGGAAGTAGAAGCAGAAGAAAATGGACGAAGCCGAATAAGAAGAGCATAAAGAAGAGAAAGTGGGGCAATCTTAACAAAAAGAAAGAGCAAACTACAAGCAGCAATCGTATAGAGTAAGTGTACATAGAAACTAGTGGAACAGGAAGAAGAAAGGGAAAAGAAGTACGGAGAGGAGACCGGGATACAAAAATAAGAAACCATGTAGTGAAGCTTACCTTGTCACTAGGTGACGTCCACTGCGGAGGACTGGCGTGGAACAGTAGAACAGTAGAGCGAAACAGTAAAGCGAAAGCTCTATTGTTCCACGCTTCGCAATGTCTATATTGCGGGTGCGCGGCCTTAAGATGCAGAAGGCCATAGAGCTAGTTGGTGATTCGGTATGCTACCAAGTCGCTACATTGAAGCTACATTGAAGATGTAGTGGATCTTTGCCACCGCAATAACCCATCCATAGCCGAAGAAGAAAAGATAAAAATATCTTAAAAGGCATAGAAGATGACGCATTCCAAATGCTCTTGGCAGAGAACCCTCAGACCGTCAACGAGCTATGAAGAGCTGCGCAAAGAACACTTTCTATGCGCCGCGCTCTTGTCCCGGACGCCGTGCTTTACGCTCTTAGCGACAGCACCAGTGTTGCTCCTTCCAGCTCGGCGAAGTTCGACCAAATCAAGAAATTTGTACGGGGGGAAGTAACACGACAACTGTCTCTTCTGCCAGGCACCAAAGAGTCCGAGTCACACTTGCCCCCCGAGCTCCGGGATTTCATACATGAACAAGTGGCAGAAATTGTCTCTCCTGCTCACCAGCCGCTTCCTACGCCACTTCCACTCAAGTACGCTTCCGTGGTCGTGACGCCAAGGCCTGCGTCTGCCGCTATGCAATACAGGCGTCAAAGTGCGCTCGCCTCCACCCCGCACGCAGCTGCCCGCTATGTACACGCAGTATCTAGTGGTCGTAACAGCAGCCCGTTCGCGCAGATCGGCAATATTTTTCTCAGTTTCCACCATCTGTTCTCAGCCCCTGTCATTCCCAGGACAACCGGCCTATCTGTTATTCGTGCGGCTTTCCTGGGCACGTAGCTCGATTTTGCTAACGACGCGTTTGGTATCCTCCTGATATGGGAGGCCACGAAGTACCGGTGTCGCTTCCACCTACAGTTCTGAAGCTACTGTTCAGCACTTCGACACCTCGCCTCATGCCTCCCGAACCTTCAGTAGCCGTCGGTCTCCTTCTCCCCGTCGGCTCTCACCCCATATCCGCCACCCTGAAGCTATCCAGGAGGAAAAACTGAAGGGCGCAGTTCCGGAGGCAAGAACTGCGATCTCGACGAACTCCTCAAGACCTCATTTGTTTCCTGCGAACGTCATTGAAGTTTATGCCGAAGATATCGCCGTTTACGCACTTGTTGACACTGGAGCAACAAAATGAATGATTTCCGACTTACTGCGCCTTTAACTTCGGAAAGTCGCGACACCGTTTATTCCCATTTCATTACGTACAGCCACCGCTGAGTCGATCGAACCCTTCGGAAAGTGCACTGTGCGTGTTATTACAAGCGGCCCTTCATACCACGTTGAGTTCATTGTTCTGCCCCTCTACTCCCACGCCATGATTTTAGGATGGGACCTCCCCTCATCTCATCACGCGGTTGATCGTGCCCGTGCTGAACTAGTTGCACTCTCTACATTTGGCAGCAACATTTGTGAAGATTCTGATCAGGCTTCGTCGTGTGTTCGTGTGTACATATACACTGACACGTGCGGTTGCTTTCGTTTGTTTAAAAGAGAACGCCGTTATCAGCTTCCCGTGAATCGCGCGCTTGCTGTGATTGTTTGCGTGAGCGCCGTTATCACTTTATGTTACGCGCAACGCATGCCGCGTTTATCTTGCATGTCCCTTCGGGAACCGTGTCGATCATTCTTGGAACTTGGCATGCTTAACGCGTACATATGAGTGACTCTGGAATTCCAGAGATAATGCGAGAATGCGGTATGACATGTGTATAAAAGCCGACGCATTGCGCCACTAGTCAGTCTTTCCGTCGACCGACGACTGTTCACGCCGCTGTTGCTGTGAATTGTGACTGGCTTTGCTTTGCTGGACACAAATTCGCAAGCGCTTATCAACTCTGACTGGTCACCTGTTCCAGTGGATGAGCGTCCCGATGTCATGAACTCCTACTTTAGCTCTGTTTTCACTAATGAACCTGCTGCCAATATTCCTACGTTGCCATCTTATAACTATTCACCAATGTCAGAGGTTACTATAAGTATCGAAGGAATCGCGAAATTAATCGATAACCTGAAACTTTTCAGTGTACCAGGCCCTCATGGCATAACGGCTAAAGCCTTAAAGGGCACCAAAGCGCAATCTAGCCGCTTCTTGCAATTGATTTTCACTCAATCCATTGCCTCTTACACTGTTCCGAATGACTGGAAACTCAGCCATGTTGTGCCCATACAAAAATCTGGTAGCCGTTCCAATCCATCTAATTACCGCCCAATTTCTCTAACTTGCATACCTTGGAAACTCCCAGAGCATATTCTGTACACCAGCATCGCATCTCATCTAGACAAACACTCTTTTTTTCTTTCCCAAGCAGCATTGTTTCCGAAAGGGCTACTCATGTGAAACACAACTCTTCGAGTTTACCACAGACCTCCACCTCGACTCCCGATTTCAAACTCATGTTATCTACCTCGACTTTTCAAAGGCGTTCGATCGAGTCGCCCATCGTCGCCTAAAGGCTAAACTTGCTTGCCTCAACCTTGATCCCCATGTACTATCCTGGATTGAATGCTTTCTCACAAACCGCTCACAACACACTTTCACCGACAACACTCAATCATCAAGTAGCTCTGTCCTATCAGGTGTACCACAATACTCAGTGCTCGGACCTCTCCTGTTCGTGATCTTTATAAACGACATCCCTGCCAACATTTCTTCGTCCATTCGGCTATTCGTTGATGACTGCATTCTCTACCGGCGCATAACCTCCCCCAATTACCAGCGTATCCTCCAGGAAAACTTAAAGAAAATTGTAAATTGGTGTTCTGATTGGCTTATGTCCCTCAACGTTTCTAAATGTAAGTACATGTGTGTTACCCGCAAGCACACAACCCTGAATTTCCAGTACTCTCTTAAATCTTCAGCTCTCACCCATGTTGACTCTTGCCCTTACCTCGGAGTTACAATCACTGATAAACTGAAGTGGAATGCGCATATAACAAATCTTATAAAAGACTGCTCCAAATCCGTTGACCTCCTGTAACGATCACTTTTTCTGTCCCCAACCCATGTCCGCAAACTCGCTTACGAAACGTTTACGAAAGCGAGTTTACGAAACTCGCAAACTCGCTTACTTGAGTATGCTTCATCAATTTGGAACGCTCACTAGAATTGTCTTATTAACTCAGTCGAGACAGGGCAGAATTGAGCGGTACGTTTTATTGCTTCAAACTATGACTGGCATTGTAGTGTCACTTCCATCAAATCGTCCTTATGCATACCTAGACTCTCTCATCGCCGTAAGATTTGGGAACTTTCCCTTTCCGACAAACTGTATTATAAGTTCCCTCCCCCAGAGTCTATTTTGCTTCCTCCCAACCGCACCTCAAACCGTGTTTAATAACCTCAGTGTTCAAAGCTTACATGACACCACTAAAGCATTCAACAAATACTTCTTGCCAACTGATATTGAGCTATGGAACGTGCTGCGCGAACATATAGTAAATGATCAAGACTGAAATAAATTTAGACACTTACTTTCATGTTTTTTAAACCCGTGATCTGCCACCTTCACGCTGTTACTTCGTGTACTATCCATTTGTAACTGCATTTATACCACTTCTCCTATCTGTTGCGCTGTATTTTATTTCGCTTTTGTAATTCAATACATGTATGCTATATTTTGGAAACATTTTTTATCGTTCTATAATGACCATGCTGTTATTGACGCTTTGTCCCCCCTTTATGTAATACCCTGAAAAGGGCCTTTAAGGTTGAATAAATGAAATAAATAAAATAAGCAGTTCGCCTGACATCGCTTGAGTTCGGCGTGTTTCGCCTTGAGTTCTGCGTGCGTCACGATCACGTGACACTGGTGGAGGTGCTTCTCGGTCCATGTACCGTACGCCCCCGTCCAGCCGTGAGCCAAGCCCAAGCCGCCAAGAGGACGACTCCACCCCTGTCCTTCGAGCTAGCTGCAGACAACAAGGACTTCCGCCAGAATACCTGCCGCTTCCCGACAAGGACGAGAAGACCAGGGCTACAATGAAACTAGCATCCACGATGACGGAAGCAAGATCTCCGGAAACCGTTGTCGTGCACCAACGCAGACAGCCACCTACCTTCCGCGGATCGTCATACGAGGACCCGGAAAGCTGGCTAGACATCTACGACCGCGTCGCAGCCCTTAATAAGTGGGATCCCGACGATAAGCTGTGCCATGTGTATTTATACTTGGAAGACGCCGCAAGGACTTGGTTCGAGAACCGACAGCCAATGCTTCCAACTTCGGACAACTTCCGCGCTGCTTTCCTGCCCACCTTTGCATGCGTCGTGCGGAAGGAAAGAGCCGCATCCTTGCTGGAGACTCGGGTGCAGCTCGCCAATGAAAACGTAACCGTCGTTACGGAGGAGATGACGTGACTTTTCCGCAGCGCCGACGCCGACATGTCTGAGGAGAAGGTTAACCTCCTCATGCGAGTAGCTAAGCAGGAGCTTTTCACCGGACTAGTAAGAAACCCCCGAAGACGGTCCAAGAGTTACTCTGCGAGGCTACTAACATTGCGAATACCCTTGAAATGCGCACCCGCCATTACAATCGGCGCATGCCCCCAGACATCGCAGAAGTCCAAGGACTCGGGCCCGACGACCTACGCTAAACCATGAAGGCTATTCTACGCGAGGAACTGCGCCGTATGCTCTTGTCGTCTCAGCCCCAAGTCGCCTCCCGGGAAAGGCCGGTCCCCACTAGCGGGAAAAACGCGCGCGGCGAGCGCTTCGGCACGCGCGCGTCAGCAAGTCCCCACTCGCGTTTTGCGGCAAGCGGCGACGATGCAGCCAAGAACGACCTGACGCCCCGACTTGTGCTGTTCCATTCGAAAGGTCTCGCGAAAAGGTGAGTTGTAATGAGACGATTTCGTCTTTCGTCGACCATGTATGTCTTTCTAGCGCTACGGCTGGTCACGCTATGAAAAAATTCACAGCATATTCACGGGGTGAATGATGATGAGTGGGGCGAAGCTCCGGAAGGAATCATCGGTAAACCGTGAAACTCTTCCTTGGAATTCGCCCCACAATTAAATGTGAAACACTTGAGTAAATGTCATCAAACTATTATAACATCTCGCATCTTTCATCATCAACTACAAGTACCGCCATCTAGTTTTATAACATCTCGCGCATGCTACGAATCCTCACGGTTCAACTATGCACAATGCACAAGTGAAATCTCCCACCGGCACTTCATTGCAAGTCAAGATCCAGTGCCTATATATATATATATATATATATATATATATATATATATATATATATATATATATATATTGTTAAGGTGTTTATTAGGTGCAACTAGACGCAGCCCTGCGGCAACGGTCTTGTCCAAAAACGGGCACGGACCTCGAGCACGAGCGGCGTCTTCTTCAACAGAGCGCTCAAGAAAGAATCCCACTGTAAGCTGTCTGAGAGGATGGCCCACTACAAGGTTCCAATTCTTCTTTACATTACCCCCGGGGACGAAAAGGGAGCCGCCCGGCGACCTAACAGCTGGTCACTATGAGTGGGTCATAGTAGGTCTTGAGGCGCTCGACGTGAACAATGTCTCGGCCCCGACGGCGCTGGTCTGAGGATGGCTCAACGGGCTCGATGAGGTAGTTGACCGGAGAGGTACGTTCGACTACACGGTAGGGTCCTTCGAACTTGGGCAGTAGCTTCGAAGAAAGCCCGGGTGCAGTGCAAGGGACCGAGAGCCACACAAGCGTCCCAGGAAGGAAAGCAGATTCAGAGGCGGTGTTACCATGAGTGCTCTTCTGCCGCTCTTGGTCAGTGGTAGTGAACGCCCGGGCGAGATCGCGACACTCTTAGCATGTCTGGCTGTGGCAGAAATAGGCGCAGCCTCAGATGCATCCGGCTTGTACGGAAGGATTGTGTCAATTGTGTGGGATGGGTGCCGGCCGTACAATAAAAAGAATGGCGAAAACCCAGTGGTGCTCTGAGGGGCGGTATTGTAAGCGTAGGTTACGAACGGCAGAATGGCATCCCAATTTGTTTGGTCGGAGGCGACGTACATGGAGAGCATGTCGCTAAGGGTACTTGTTTACAATATATATATATATATATATATACATATATATATATATATATATATATGGGTTGCCGGTGAACGCTTCTCCAACGCGAGCAGTCGGTATTTCTCAATCAAGAAACTCGCTAGGAGACGCTGCCTGCGCCAACGTTGTCTCTTGCGGGCGAGCGCGTGCCGGGAGCCACGCGCTCGCCCTCGGCGCGTGCGTGCCTCCCGGCAGGCACGCGCCGGGGGCTACCTACTACAAGGGACGCACGACCCACGCCTTAAGGAGCTTCGCCCCTAAAAATTGTTACTGAGAGGATACTTCTTGCTCGGCGTCTCGGTACGGGTAGGCTTACGAAAACTGTATATAGGTCTGGACATGTCCTCTGAGATTTTACGACTGCCTTGTCACTTTCGAATCTCAGTGGCTGTGTATTATGGTTTTACGCTTGACGGACAGATGGCGCCACGCGTCCGCACCACCATCGGCACGCCTCCGCGGCTCGCTTCTGATTGGTGCTTGTTTCGCGGCGGCCGCAAAAAATGAGTCTCGACCCATTCGAGCATCTGCCACGCGTTGCTGCCGCTTTTCACGAATCTCGTCGCTCGCGGCAGCAACGCGCGCGTTTTTGCTGCTAGTCCCCACCGGCCCGAAGACGTCGTTCGCGAGGAAGTACAGTGCTCGCTGAGTGTTCCCGAACCATCGACACCCCAACCGGAGGCGATGACCTACGCCGCTGCTGCACGCTGAGCTGCCGCCGCTCCTCGCCCACGCCGGCACCTAACGCCGCCGCACTTTCGTCACCAGCCACCGCCACCACATCCGGCGCCATCCCGCTCGGCTGTAATCGAGCGCGCTCCAAGGAAAACTGACGGGACGTTTGGCCCACCCCTAGCCACCGCCCACTATGCTACCACTGTGGCGAAGCCGGGCACACCTACGGCTACCTGCCAGTGCCGTGAGATGGGACTGCGTGGCTTCGACGTGAACGCACCGCGTCCGCGCCCAGGTGAGCGACCTCACGATATTGCCGACTACATTGCCGTATCACAATGGCAACGACGCCGACCATCCCGTTCACATTCGCCTGACTTGTACGTCTCTCCGGATCGCTGCAAGTACACCGGCCCCACCCAGGGCCTACCTCCAAGCCCCTATATGGGAAACCAAAGGCAGCAACCGACGGAGGTGCGGTTGCTGCACGACACAGTGCCGAAGATCCTCCGCCGCCGCCCCCGACGAGACCGGACACGACGCATGAACCCTCCCGACGTAGTCTCAGCACGCCGCGTGACCAGAGTCTTCACGACAAAGCCTCGCTGCCGACGGGATATAACAGCGCCGGAGCAAACCGACGCAGCCGTGATCCAACGCCCCGACCTAACCGTAATGCCAGGCGACAAACCACCGACGTGGTTATCGACGGCCACAGCGTCACCGCCTTAGCAGATACCGGCGCCGACTACTCTGTCATCAGTGATCTCTTCGCCGCCAAGCTGAAGAAGGTAAAGAGTGCCTGGGAAGGACCACATATCCGAACAGCAGGGGGCCACCTATAACACCACCTGGAGCCTGTACGGAAAGAGTCACAATTTACAGCCAGACGTATTCGGCGAGTCTTGTGATCCTGCAGTAATGCTCGCGAGAGGTCATTTTAGGCATGGATTTCCTGGACCATCACGGCGCACTCATCGACCTCAGCTCCAGGTCAGTCACGCTGTCCACGGATAATGCAACACCGTCAGATAGCAACGTCGCTTATTATACCTTGAATGCGACAGAAGAGCAGGCAACCGTCCCGCCACTGTCGAGCGTCATCATTTCCGTCGGCACCAAAGCGCCTACCAACTTTCAAGGCGTCATCCAAGGCGACCAGTTCTTGCTCCTAAACCGTCAGATGGTTGTCGCAAGAGGCATAGCCAAGCTGCATAACACGCAGCCAAAGTAATGGTGACGGAACTTCACCAACGGATACAGGCACTTGAATAGGGGTACGACTGTAGCGCACGTAAGTGAATTTGTGGAAATAAGCAATGCCTTCGCCCTCACCGATTCTCGGGGACCCACAGTGACGACCGCAGTGCCGGCACCCACCTTCGACGTGAATCAAGGTCTTTCCAGGCAACAACAAAAGGAGCTCGAGGCCTTACTCCAGCAATACAAGGACTGCTTCTCGTCGTCATCGAGGCTTCGTCAGACCCCTCTCGCTAAACATCGCATCATAACCATGGAATATGCCCGTCCTCTCCATCAGAGCCCCTTCCGAGTTTCGGCACGGGAACGCGAGGTTATCAAGGAACAAGTCGACGAAATTCTGCGTGACGAAATCATTCAGCCGTCTACGAGTCCGTGGTCATCACCCGTGGTGTTACTGAAGAAGAAGGATGGAAGCCTACGTTTTGGGTCGATTATCGTCGCCTGAACAAGGTCACGAAGAAGGACGTCTATCCTCTCTCACGGATAGACGATACCTTGGATCGACTCTACGACGAAAAGTATTTCTCGTTGATGGACTTCAAAACCGGCTACTTGCAAATCGAAGTAGACGAGAGAGACCGAGAGAAAACTGCCTTCATTGCAACGACGGCCTGCTCGAGTTTAAGGTCATAGCCTTTGGTCTTTGCTCGACGCCTGCGACGTTCCAACGAGTTATGGACACAGTGCTGGCAGGCTTGAAGTGGCAGACTTGCCTCGTCTACTTGGACGACGTATTCGTATTTGCTTCCAGCTTAGACGAACACCTCATACGCCTTGAATCTGTTCTTCAGGTAGTTCTTCAGCTGTTCTTCAAGTGCCGCTTCGCATACGAGGAGCTGTTCTTTGGCCACGCTAGTAGTAAGTCGGGAGGACGTCCCGATCCGCAGAAAACAGCTGCGATCGCTGACTTTCTTCCACCCACCGACAATAAGGCAGTAGGCCGATTTCTTGGCCTCTGCGCTTATTACAGGCGCTTCGTCAAGAACTTTTCCCGGATCGCCGAACCTCTGACGTACCTCACGAAGACCGACGTCGACTTCGAATGGGAAACGCCGCAAGTCGAGGCATTTCAAGAACTAAAGCGACGCCTGCAAACGCCGCCAATACTCGCGCACTTGAAGGATCCGACACCGAAATTCACACAGACGCAAGCAGCACAGGGCTTGGCGCCGTGCTCGTGCAGAGGACTGACGGACGTGAAAGGCTTAGCAGTTACGCTAGCCGGTCACTTTCGAAGGCGGAAGCGAATTATTCCATCACAGAAAACGAATGTCTTGCCATCGTTTGGGCTACATCAACGTTCCGCGCCTCCCTTATGACAGGCCTTTCAAAGTAGTGAGTGACCACCACGCCTTGTGTGGGCTAGCTAACTTGAAAGATCCATCAGGACGCCTCGCACGATGGAGTCTTAGACTGCAAGAATTTGACGTCACCGTTGCCCCGCCACGGTGGTGTAGTGGCTATGGTACTCGGCTGCTGATCCGAGGGTCGCGGTATCGAATCCCGCCCGCGGCGGCTGCATTTCGATGGAGGCGAAATGTTGAGGCCCATGTACGGTGCGATGTCAGTGCACGTTAAAGAACCCCAGGTGGTCGAAATTTCCGGAGACCTCCTCTATGGCGTCTCTCATTACCACAGCTGGTTTTGGGACGTAAAACCCCACAAATCAAATCAATCGACATCACCGTTGTCTACAAGAGCGGAAGAAAGCACTCCGACGCCGACTGCTTGTCCCGCGCCCCCGTTGATCCGCCGCCCCAGGGTGACAAGGACGATGACTTTCTTGGGACCCATAAGTACTGACGACTTCGCGGAGCGCCAACGAGCTGACCCAGAGCTCAAGAGCCTCATGGACTACCTGGAAGGCAAGATCGTCGTCGTGCCACAATTATTCCGGCGAGGACTAGCTTCTTCTTCCTGCGCAACAACGTCCTCCTGAAGAACTTCTCGCCGCTCCGAGCCGACCACCTAGCGTTGCGTCTGGAGGTTCTGGAAGCCATACACGACGACCCGACAGCCGGACACCTCGGTCTTTCCCGCACACTATCAAGAATACAAGAGAAGTACTATTGGCCTCGCCTCACTGCCGACGTCGCCCATTACGTAAGGACTTGCAGAGACTGTCAGCGACGCGAGGCCCCGACAACTAGGCCAGCCGGGCTTTTGCAACTCGTCGAACCACCTCGACGACCGTTCCAGCAAATCGGCATGGACTTAGTGGGGGCCGTTCCCGACGTCGACTTCCGGCAATAAATGCATCGTCGTACCGACTGACTGCCTCATCCGCTACGCCGAAACAAGGGCCCTGCCCAAGGGCAGTGCCGCCGAGGTCGCCAAGTTCTTCATTGAGAACATCGTCCTGCGTTAGGGAGCCCCGGAGGTCCTCATCACCGACAGAGGTACGGCCTTTACGGCTGAACTAACTCAGGCGATCTTGAGGTACAGTCACAAAAGCCATGGCCGAACCACCGCCTACCACCCGCAAACGAATGGCCTCACCGAGCATCTAAATAGGACCATCGCCGACATGGTGGCCGTGTACGTCGACCTTGAACACAAGACTTGGGACGCCATACTTCCATATGTGACCTTTGCGTACAACACGGCCGTGTAAGAAACTACGCAGCTTAAGCCATACAAGCTTGTCTACGGACGGAGCCCAACAATGACGCTTCCAGTCGCTACCAGTCGGCACCGACGGAAAAGACGTCGACGTTGCCGTCTACTTGGAGCGCGCCGAAGAAGCTAGACAGCCCACTCGCCTGCGTATCAAGAATCGGCAGACGGTCGACGGGCGCCACTGCAACCTTCGACGACGCCAAACCGAATACGACCCGGAGACCTCGTCTTGGTCTGTTTGAGTCCGGGGTATTGACACTTGCGGTTGTTTTGGTTTGTTTGAAAGATAACGCCGTTTTCACCTTCCCGTGAATCGCGCGCTTGCTGTGATTGTTTTCCGGAGCGGCGTTCTCACTCTCTGTTAGCGCCGACGCAGGCCGCGTTTATCTTGCATGTCACTTCGGGAACCGTGTCGATCATTCTGGAAACTTGGCATGCCTGACGCGCATATTTGAGTGACTTCTGGAATTCCGAAGCTAATGCGAGAATGCGGTATGACTTTTGTATAAAAGCCGATGCATTGCGCCGCTAGTCAGTCTTTCCGTCGACCGACGACTGTTCACGCCGCTGTTGCTGTGCATTGTCATTTTATTTGTTTTGCTGGGCTCAAGTCCGCGCAATAAACAGTTCGCCTGACATCGCTTGAGTTATGCGAGCATCGCCTTGAGTGCTGCGTGCGTCACGACCACGTGACAATATATACTGTTTTTATCCTCTGCCAGCAAATGATGGGTGAAACAGTAGGAACGCAGCTGCTGCTGGAAAATGTGCAGTTGCCGACGCGAATATTGACACACATGAACCATTCCAGTCGTGGCAAATTTAAACAAAACTCAGTGCTGACTGCGTCACATTGGCAAACCTGTGCGGTCGGCTGGACAGTACGCGCAAGCTGTTGCTCTTACGAATTTTTCTAGAAGATCTGATTAACTGGCTAACTAAACCACTCACGAGGCCAGGCTCGGCCCATATTGTTTATATCGTGTGCTGAAGGGCAAGAATTGGCCGTTGTTGCTGTCTTCAGAAGAAGGAAATGGTATTATAATTTTAATAGCTACGATGGGGCATTGTTGTCTTTCTTAAACGCGTCCTGCGTACTTTCGAATATCGTGAGGAAATGCTGCTGATAAGTTGTGGACGCTCCTGAGGCTATATGAGGCAAATAACTGCGCTGCACACACCAGCGCACGAGGGGTTGCTTCTCAAAGTACGGCTCGAAAGCGCCCAACGGTCTTTAGATGAATAACGTCACTAGGCAAATAGCACCTTGCCTTACTGGCAGGCGTATTCACTGCAGACGCTACGATGGCGGGTGGCGAGGGTGGGCAGCCGTTACGACCCTGTCAGCACGCTTTCAGCATTGTGGAAGCTGTGACACGCTTCGTTGCCCCGTCCAGTGATAGATGGACCTCAGGTGGGCGGTGGTGTGGGCCGCTCTGCAGCAGGAAGCTTCCTGCAAACTACAGGAACAGCTGAAGGGGCGGCTCCAGGTGTTCACAGATGGATCCGTGCTGCCAGACGGGAACGCAGCAGCATGCGTCATCCCTGCCAGGGCCCGCAGCAGGCAGTGCCGGCTGCCTTTCCCTGCAAGCTCCACAGCCGCGGAGCTGGCGGGACTCCATCTGGCTGCAGATCTACTGGCGGAGGACATCCCTGAAGAACCGGTTGCCATTCTCTGCGACAGCAAGGCGGCGCTGCAGACCTTGGCTAACCACCGACGTGCTGGGCTGACCGGAAGCCTCCTGGCGATAAATTTGAGGCCCTTGCTGCTACCGGAGTGTCCGTCTCCTTCCACTGGCTGCCCTCGCACGTGGGCATAGCTGGCAACGAGGAGGCGGATACACTTGCGAAAGCTGCCCACCTCCCTAGTGTCCCGCTGACCCAGGCAGTGGCGGCGAGGGACTACTCCCAGGCCCGCCTCCAGCGCCTCCTCGTCTCGATTCACCCTGACCCAAGGGTGGCAAGCGGGCAAGGCCCCAAGCCACTTCCCGAGAAGGGCCTTACGAGGAGAGCCAGGGCCACACTCCTGCGACTGCGGACAGGCTGCATCTGGACAGCAGCCCGCCGACACGCCAAGGGCCTCTGTGCCTCTCCAGCCTGCAGCCACTGCGGGGATCCTGAGACTCTCGAACACCTCCTCTGTGCCTGTCCCGGACTTGCACAGGAACGTTCGAGGGTCATCACAGCCTACCGGAGGCAGGGTCTTCCAGCCACCACACTCCACCACTTGCTGTTCCCGACTCGCCCCCGTCTACCAGCGCTGCAGACTCTGGTGGACTTCATAGATGAGACGGGCATCGTAGCCTACCGCTGAGTCCGGGTTGCCCTCCCGCCCCTCCCCATTCCGCCGGCTTACTTCTGCAGTGCTGAGCGAACCATGACATCTCTCATTACCTTCCTGTCCTCTTTATTTCCCATCATCCCCTCCCCAAGACGCTGCGCCGTGCTCCCAGTTTGGGCTGCAGAAATAAGCGTCTTTTCCTTACCATAATCACTACCACCACCACCACCACACGCTCAAAAAGAAAACAAGGGGAAGCGGTGAAGATCGCGACGCGCAGGGGCGTAGCTTCTTGCCCCTTTTCATTTCCTTTTGGTATAGCTCGCTACATGGTCGTTGGGTCGGAGGGAAGGAAATCCACAGAAAACGATTCCGACGATTCAAGGTTGCTCGAACTTGGTACTGTATCTCGGCAACACATAACGGTTCTGAACAGTTTTCGCGGAAGGGGATTCGCGAGCCAATGATTGTTACAAGGCCCGTATAAAAGATTGCGTGACAATGTTGATTTTGTTATGCTTTCACGGGGCTTTCATTGGGTCATCTTTTGCAAGATTTTAAAGGGGCACTGGCACAAAAACTTCTCTGCTAAGATAGCCTGCGGGATCGATTTTCGGGGACATGCACATGTCATCTACCAAATCTCAACGGCGAACACAACTGCGAAGGTAATTTAAATGAATATTGAAGTTCGCATGCGCAACCGAGCGCTAGACGCCGTGCATCGCGACATCGACAACAGCAAAGGTGACCTGAAGGGGACCCCCAACTTCCGCGACGTCTCCACGGCAGGCGAGTTCCGACGGTGCAGTTAGCAATGATGACGTCGGAGCAGCCATTGCTTATTCGCTGCGGCTGCGTTAGTCGACTGCCGGCGGCATCAGACCTCAAGAAAATAGTTGCCACTTAACGACGATGACATCAACAGCGATAACAATGCGCAGGACGTGAGACAGGCGAAAGGAAACGAGCACGAGTCGGTTGTAGTGCAGAAGTGCGTCACAGTTGTGTGCCCCCGTGGTCGGACTCGTTTATCCCATCGCGAGCGCTAGATGGCGCCAGTTGCACGGGCACCTTGCAGTTTTTTGAGCACTCCCAAACCAAAACTGAAACTAGTGGGTAGTAAACAGGCCATAAATAATTATCTGACGTGCGCTGGAGCTACGTATTATAGCAAAAAAGCATCAGACGAAAATTTTCGTGTCAGCGCCCCTTGAAGCAATACTGCACGAGTATAAGGTGCCTGCAGGGTTTGCATCCGAAGTTACATTTATTCGCTCTGAAGTTTCGTGAGACATGTTCTATCATTTATTTGATACATGTTTACAGGCATCTAGATCAAATTGTTGGTATTTATTGCGCGTCTTACGCTTTTCGTGCATAAACTACGGTGTACCAAAACTTTCATATAGAAAGCTACAGCCAAATAAAATGAACATTGCTTTCCAGAACGGACAGGAACACGCCGATACAGTTTCCAATACTACGACAAAAATAAACACTGTGCCGTCGTAACATTCGAAGACGGTAAGTGCTAAACAACAATGTGCTCTGGTATGTTAACTATGGTTTAATGTGTGTGCCAAGCGGAGTCGTGTGCGCTTACCCTGGTTAAGTGGTGCAGCTATATAAGAAAGCGGTAATGTGAGTGCTCTGTGTTATTGTGGCGGCACATAAGACAGGCTGCAGGCAGGCTGCATGCTTTGTTCTCGGTTAACATGAGCGATCACTAATTGCCTGGATAACGCGCTGCTGCACGACTACTGAGTATACTCAGATATGTTGGATCCTGAAGGCGTGGAGTTTGCACATTTCCAGAAGTAAGCAGGCCATTTATAAAGCGCTATTCTTGTGTCTCTTGTTGTTTGTACCTGTGTTTTGGCGCTTTCCCTCCCTATGTTCAAAGCTGTTGCAGAACCTCTTTATTTCAGCGGTAGCGATTTTTCGTTCACTACGGTGAAATTATTTAGCTGCGATGAAAAATGTTATTTCTTTTTAGGAGTCAAGAGGTGCGAACTGCACTTTCATGCAAGAATGAAAACCCTAACTTCAAGTTTCAAAAACTGTGAGCAAGAGTTTAGGAGCCTCTGCTTTAACGCAACGAGTTACACCGTTTACAAGGAGGACTGTGGAAGTTGGTTTTCTGAGAGGTTAAAAAATCTCCAATGGACACGCAAGTAATACTGGCGCAAAACGGTCTAGTTTGTTTCTTGCCATGTTTGATACGCAAATAAAGTAACTACTCACCCTTACGAACAACCACTTGTGTAAAGCACTCAAGCGTACTTGTACAGCATGCTTCAAAACGGTTTCTTTCCTTGCGGAACTGCTGCATCATTAGTAGAGAACGTAAGCTCAATGCTGCGAATCAGCTACTCGGAGTCAATAGAAATATTTTGTATAAAAAGAAAATATATTTATTGGAACGTCCCCGTTAGTCCGACGTCTATTAGACCACAAGGCACGGCGAACTGACCACGCTCAAAGTACAGCTCGTAATCCAGAGTCAGCCTCACAAACGATGATGAAGAACCCTGTGTGAAGCCGACGCGATTACGATCATTTACAGATGACAAAGGTGAACCTAATAAATGCACACATTATTCTACTTCGCGCGCCCTTCTTTTCAGTGCCGCGAGAAGATGGTATATTTTTTTCAGGTTCTGAAAGAAAATAGAGGCCCCTGAATTTCTTTCCAGCATGTCTTGTGCAGCAGGTAGAAACCGCAAAAATGACAGGTGTAGCTTCGTGTACGTGCATGAAAATTCATAAGTACGCGTGTGAGGAAAAAAAAACAGCATGCGAACACCATGACCGCAGTGCTTCAACCATTGTGTGCCACTTTTAAAGAAAATTTATCAATTTCTTGCATCATAGGGTTCAAATAGGAGACACTGTCATTTGTTTACTGTTTTCCAACGATAAAATACATCATTCCTCACCATTTTGAGCCAAGAATTCTTGGAACATATTGCGCAAAGTCTGTGCGGAATAAGTCTCAGTTTTCTCCATTTTTCTTCGTTAACCGCAGGGCTGGGTGGAGATACCCGAAAAAGTATTCCGGAATAGAGATACCGAAATACACGGTTTGGAAGCCTAAAATATAGATACTGAGATACATTTGTAATTGACGTAGCGGGATATTTCAGATACTCTTTTGCAAAAGGACTAAAAAAGTACTCCCGTATACTTATACGGCAATACTGATACTGAAATACCTTTTTCTATGGCGGGGACGTGCATGCTTCGTAAATACACTTAAGTGCAGCACAGTACTTAAAGTGTTGCAGCGCATTGAAACTTGTAAGCCGCCTTTGTAGTGCCATTGAGGCACTACAAAGGCGGCTTACATTGTAGATAATTGTTAATAACGGCATATGAACAGATATCAGTTACAATAAAAATTATAATATGTCACAGCAAGACTAACACCGCAATCGACATACTTGGCGGCAACAGTATTAGCTGTGCTTGAAATAGCATAGCTCAAGGGAAACGCTGGGATCACTAACGAACGAATTAAGAAGATGTATACATTTATTAAGCAAAGATCTGGGGGGAGTTAAGTTGTAGGGTGATATTTTGCCGTAATAACACACCAGCAAACCCAACACCAGGTTTCCAGTCAGATGAAGAGTCCGTCTCTTCGTCACCGTCCGGCTACACTTTGCAAACAGGTAGGCCACTTCCGAATATGAAGATTTAATAAAAAGGGCAAAGCCAGACAAGATAAGAAACAGGGCGAAGGCAGACGGCTCACTCGCTTCCTTCCTCTCTCCACATAAAACACAGTTTTTAAACACTCGCGATATGGGGTGAGGTTCTTTTCAAAAGCCTCTCACTCAATATACACCAATCATACAGGCACGCGGGTTGCCCGAAAGTACGCGTCTCCTCCGTCAACCCTTTGCAACACCCTCGGTAATACCGCATGGTCTCTTTGCCGATTGCCGCTAACCATGCTCACGCGGCGTCTACCACGACATACCACTCAGACACTTCCACTTGCACCGGCCACCCGCTGGGCTCTCAGGTGCGCTAAGAGTGGGACGATGGTCGTTTCTCTTCCGTCCCGTGTCTCAGCGAAAACGCCGCCGCCTCGTTTAATTCGATCTGCACAGTCGGCGGGTCACGACGCGGCTGTACCCGGTCGTTTGGGGTGCTATCTCCCTTCCATCAGCTGCGCGCATCACCCCAGTCAACCTTTCGACGAAAGCGGGACGTCCCAAACACATAGCTGCGTATTGCCGACCGCAGTAAAATGAAGGAACAGCTCACGTAGACGTCCTGCGTACTGCACAATAAAGGCATGACCTTGACGTGCCGCGTCTTACATATCGAAGTTCGGATGGCCGAACTGAACTCCTCCCACTCAGAATGTTGTGGTACACTCGCTGTACTCACAACACGCTAATGGACAAGGGTATCTACATCACAACACTTTACATAAATACACCGTGGGAAATATTACAAATATGAAACATGCAACACGAGCACTAGAGCATGCGCGACAAAGTCAGTCTTGTCCTTTTGTGCGCAATAAGCTGCCACCGCGTGTCTTGTCGAATTCAATGGCACTGAACAGGTCTACTGCACACACAGTTAACACAAGCACTGGCAGCTCGTTCTGCATCACGTGGCATCAGAACATTTAGTAGCCCTACAGGTCGAGCCACTACCCCATATTCCTTGGCACACCATGTCACAACCCATGGCTCAGGCGTTAGTCTTGTGATCGAGACAGGCTTCGGAGTGCCAACAACAACTCATTGCTGCTCTCTGTATGTGTCGAGCCTCAAAAGCGCATCGGCACATTCGATGAGGGAACCCTTAATGTGGGCAAGCCAGACTCCATCGAGTGAGGCGGGCGCTTGAAGACGCTGATTTCGTCAGGTAAGTGAGCGGATTGTGATCCGGTGATGGCCTTAATCCTCGCATCAAAGAGCCACGTGTCTAGTCGACCCAGCGCCCACACTATTGCATAGGCTTCCCTTTCTATAGCAGACCATCTAGTCTGTGGCGGTGTAAGCTTCTTGCTTAAAAATGCAATGGGCCTTTGCGGCCTTCTATTTCTTGTGTGAGGCATGCTCAGTTAACTTCTTCTGCCGCTTTTCATTGCCCGGTCATCCCGCTAGCAGCGAAACGGTTGATCAGCTGCCAACCAGGTAACCGAAGGCGGACTCATTCACCTGCTGGCACCTTGAGGGAACGACTGCTCCGACATCTTGTTGTTAAAAACAACGTTTAATAATCAACCGGGTTTTGTACACTTCTCAAACAAAAGCACTGTCGCAGTCCAACCAAAATAAAAAAAATATCCTTCCCTCTCAACTTCTGATTGGCTGCCGTTGGGATGTACGTCCTTGTGTCCCTTCATCCAATCCCTAGATCTGCACCCACCTCTCCCACATCGATCGCCGATGACCTGTGTCTCGCTCTCTCTCGAAGTCTGGCGCCGGCCAGTCGTGGGAGCGTGTTCGGCGCCGGTGTCCCAGGGCCGAGACGACGGATCATCATCGCATGCCCACCAGTCTCGCGGAACACGCGTCGGGGTTTCCCCCGCGATGCTGCACGGCGCTTCCATCCCTGACCATGCCCCTTTGTCCCCTGGCCGCAGCTCTTCGAAGGAGACATCGGCCATCACGCCGTCTTTGGCTGCCGCAACGGGGGGGGGGGGGGGGGGCGGAATGCTGTGCCCATAGAGGGGTGACAGTGGGGAGCCCTCGGGTGGCTGCTTCGCGTTTGAACCCAACATGCTCCTACTCCTTTCTCTGAGGCGTCTGTTGTAATTACGAAATGTTTCGTAAGATCCGGGACTGCCAGAGTAGGTAGCTTATTCAACTCAACCTTAGCGGTATCAAATGCAATCTGCGCATCATTTTTCCAAGGTATGAGATTGGGGATGCGTGCGTGAGTGAGTGAGATCAGCAGCCGCACCACTTAGGAGTATGATGTAATGTAATCCCGGTAGTAATTAACCAACCCGAGCATGTTGCGAAGTTCCTTCTTTGTCAGTGGCGCTTTAAGCTGTTGTATGGCTTCAAGGTGCTCTGGGTCTGGCGAATGCGCCCCAGACCCCACTACATGACTCAGGTACTTTACTCTTTGCTGTGCAAACCTACTCTTAGCAGGATTGATACTCAACTCAGCGTCTCTAATCGTCCTCAGCACCTTATCCAAATGCACAAGTTGCTCTTTCCATGTCTGCGAGTACACAACAACATCGTCTATGTACGCGCATGCATAGTCCGCATGCTTCCGTAGCACCTCATTCACGGTCCTCTGGAAAGTAGCAGCTGAATTACGCAGCCCGTATGTTATCCCTCTCCATGCAAAAAGCCCTCGAGGCGTTGCAAACGCCGCATACTTCTGAGCGTCCGTTTCTACAGGAATTTGCCAATAGCAGAAGTCATATCTAGCAGCGCGATAAATAGTGGTTTAGCGACCTCATAGAGGAACTCGGTAACATTGTTCATCGGAAAGTTATCCACCTCTATGACGGCGCTATGTTTGCGATAGTGAATGCACAGTCTGACCGTTGTGTATTTCTTGGCAACACATACGACGGGATGCGCGTAGTTACTCAATGGTATACACTAGACCCTCTGCTAAGAGCTCTTCGATCTGAGACACGGGACGGAAGAGAAGCGATCGCGTCTCCTCCATCAACCCTTTGCAACACCCACGGTAATACCGCATGGTCTCTTTGCCGATTGCCGCTAACCATACTCACGCGGCGTCTACCACGACATACCACTCAGACACATCCACTTGCACCGGCCACCCGCTGGGCTCTCAGGTGCGCTCAGAGTGGGACGATGGTCGTTTCTCTTCTTCCGCCCCTTGTCTCAGCGAAAACGCCGCCGCCTCGTTTAATTCGATCTGCACAGTCGGCGCGTTACGACGCAGCTGTTCCAGTCGTTTGGGGTGCTATCTTCCCTTCCATCAGCCGCGCATCGCCCCATTCAACCTTTCGGCGAAAGCGGCACGTCCCATGCACATAGCTGCGTATTGCCGACCGCAGTAAAATGAAGGAACAGCTCACGTAGACGTCCCGCGTACTGCACAATAAAGGCATGACCTTGGCGTGCCTCGCTTTACATGTCGAATTTCGGATGAGGAATTTAACTATCTGTTTTGTTGTAAAGTTTGGCCTGTTAATTACATTTAGGCAGCAGGAGGTTCTCAAATAGGCCGTTATCTCCAAGGGTTCAAAGGGTCCTCCAAAGTTTCAAAGAACGTGCCATCAAGTACAGACCGTGGCGCACGGCTTTCACCGTTTGCCGTTTCTCGGTCTTTTGGTGTGTGCCTTGGTGTGCTTTGCCCGCCGTCGCCGTTCCCAAGACTGCAGAGCATGCAACACGAGTGCCGAACCATGCCTATGCCGGTTAAATATATATACGGGACGCTTTGTCGAGCGGAAGTCCGCTTAAGGTCCGAACGTCCAGTGCCGATGTCGGACGTCCTTGGGACGTCCAGAAATTATCAGAATTTTTCAGTCCCGGCGGACGTCCGCTGAATCACCAAGAACCGATGCCAGGGCTCGGACGTCCACAGGGCACCCGACGAACCTACGGTCTCGTATGACATGAAATCTCGGCGACGCGCTATAAAAGCACCCATGCTGACTCGCCGTACAATAGGGCACTTGTGTAAGTGCGCTAAAGAACTTTTGAGCGCTTGCATGGATGAAATAATGTCACAGTTTTAGTCTTAGGCAAAATAAATTTCATACACGAGATTCAGGAATTATAAACGTCACAGGGCATTAAAGCATGCTTACAGAGTAATCCCCATGTACTTCTCCACAAGCATCATGCAGCGCAAATCTTGTCTTGGAATAAATCTGCCGTCCTCGTTTGTTTTATGGTTTTTATCATAATTAATTTATGACGTTTTTATTAGTATGATATTTATTATTTCATAGGCCATTTGAAATCCTATCGTCTCAAAGGTGTTCCCGGAAAATATGAAGAATAATATCGCATTCATTTGTTTCGAAATATAACTATGTCAGCATTATCATTGCTTCAAAAGTTCACCTGTATGCGCTTGGCTCTCTATATCGACTAATAACTTTAATTCGCTGGAAGTGTAGGTTTTAACATCATTATTAATACTGCCGTATATGTCCACGCGTTCTAAATTACGTTCCCTGCATGTAACACCTCGATCTGGTACCATCTGGTATCGGTTGCCTACAAGACGTTTTAAAAATCGCGCCCTGGTAGTGTCTCAGTGATCGGCAATGTTGTCATTTGTACTTAGAAAAATAAGGCCTGCTCTGCATAAGTCTCTGGCGTTCCGCAGTTATTTTGTTGTGCGTAACGTTTTCTACAATATGGAAGCATTGTGGTTTGGTTGTCTTAACAATTGTGCAAAAAAAAAAGCGGTTTTGCCATGTGGTCTGACAATCGTGTGCGCTTGGTATTTCGCTTTTGATCCGGCGGTGACGTTGAAGTTTTCTCGCTCCAGTGCGAATGTTTTTTTCGCCAGTTCGAGTGTTGTTTGCCCTGAGTGCTCGTTCCTCATGTTAGTTCCGGCGATACTGACTCGAAGGCCTGCTGTTTAGTGCCTTGGAGCGACCACCGAGCGAAGCAGGTATACGTATCGCCGTCAGCGCTTTGAAGTTTTCTCTAACGGACGTTCGAGCGGTGTATTGGGTGCGAGTAATACCAGAGAACACCTATATAATACTCCGCAACGAATAGCTGTGTTCCCTAGTACAGGATTAGCAAACACCCTCTTAGTGTGGCAGAATGTTTGTGTGTCTTTTGTATATATGGTCTTAGAGAGGGAGCCTTTTTTCAATGGTCTCGAGCTGAAAGACGATTTCTCATGCGTTGGTAGAATACGGCGGGTAATTTGAACTGAGTCGTGGCTGTGCCTTCGTCGGCGGCGGAGCCTCGTACGCGATATACGTACCTCTATTACAGCTAGTTCGGTTTAACTGATGTTTATCTCTCTGTATTGTGGGAGCTGGTGCGGCATCACAGCTTCCCCTCTTCCGCCCTTCCCTTTCTCCCTAGCTCACGCGCTAGAGCGAAGGTGCAACCGTCTCTGACGGGGATCAAACCTGCCTGGAAGTTCTTAAAGCGATACGGACACAAAATCTGAAAATTTTACGAAAATGCTGAAAATGAATCTTCAGTGTGCGACTACACAAAAAGAAGTAGTCACTTCGCTCATTTTTCAGCGGATGGCTTTATTTTTGGCGTTTTTGTGAGCGCGCGCCACGCCGCCCGACTCGTGCTGGCTGGGAGGCGTGACGTCACGGCACCCTCGTCCGATAGCCACCCCGCCGGTCATTCAAAGCGCGCCGACGCCGCCATTGCGAGCATGGAGTCGAGTTCTAGTGCCTCTACCAGCAATGAGTACACGTTTGAAGACGAGGGCCACTCAGAAGTAGCAAGAAATATAACCGCTTACGGTTACGAGACTTCCGCGTCAAGCAGGTGACCGTGGACGTGTCGGTCAGGCAGTCCGGACCAGCAACATGGTAAGCTTTTTCTCTAACAAACTTAACGTGCAGCGGCAGCAACTTGTAAAGTAATGTCACGTAGGATGTAAAATGCCCAGTTCCGTGAGCTACGTTGAGGCAGAGAGAGCTCTTACGGCTGAATCGTAGGTAGCATCATAGCTCGTCGCTTTGCGTTTACCTATGCGGTCGACTTTCGACCGCGGCGCAGTTCGTTCTTGCGCGACGAGGCGTAGCACGTGTGGAATTTTGCAGCCGATTCATAGCCCTGTGTTTACGGCTATTGTCGCATCCATGCAATTAAAGCCATTTACTGCCTGAATTCGTGATTGGTAGCCCTGTGGAATTATTATTATTATTATTATTATTATTATTATTATTATTATTATTATTATTATTATTATTATATGGGCCGGCGCGCTAGCGACCCGTCGGCCAGATCACTTAGCTACATCGAATCTATGGCCATGGGCCACGACTAGCTGTGGTATTCCCTCGGGAAATGCTACGCGAACAATGAATTCATGAAACCAGACGCATGATCATACAGAGACCCATGAAATCCTGTCATTTTTTGCTTCAAGTGGAAAAGCAACGGGTAGAACAACAATGTAGATACGTGCGCTGCGTGTTTTAGACCAGTACACACGCATACTGTAGTGCGGGGTTCATTCACTGGTTATGTTTTTATATTTTATTATATGTCATGAAGTAAAAGAGCGCTGATATGCTTTCATTCGATGTCAGACGCAGCGAAACGTTACACAATATGCAATTTTTTTGTGACAAAACCATACATTTGCAGTGTGAGGAATTTCTGTCACAACCCGAGAATATGTGTTCTTGCGCAGCCAGTGAAAGGGTGATTTGTTTCAACAGGTGCTCCTGCGGTTACCGCTGCGATGACATGCCTACAGAGAGAGAGAGAGAGAAGGGGGGGGGGTTTGTTGCACAGAGCAAGAAAAGGTGGCGAACATAGCTGAGCGGCGTACCGAGGCTTTTCAGCACAGCCGGGCTGGTGACGTAATCGTCGTCGATGAAGTGGTCCGCGCAAACGACGGGGACAATGTGTCAGACGGACCACGTGCAAAAAAACGCCGACATGGATAAGAAAGCGCGCCGCCACCACCAGAAAGACTCCGACGACTACGGCCGACCTTGGCCGCGCGCGCGCGCGCGGGTGTGACGACGTCAAAGTTCAGCTTCTGCCGGCGCCCGCTTGGAGGCGAGGCGCCACTGAAAATCGCAAAAAAAGAGACATTTCTACTTCTTTTTTCAAAGCTGCTTGTTGTATTCGTCATTCCCAACAGTTCAAATTTTGTTCTGATGCAAAGAAACACCCGTCAACTTTTGTGTCCGTATCCCCTTAGGTTTCAGTTTTGATGCTTCATGGGCTTAAGCATTTAGGGGATCTGTGTGTTTGCCCGAGTTTATCTGCCATCAGTAACATCCTTTTTCCTTCCACAGAGCAAATTGCCTTCAGCACGTTTTAAAATTTTTGTTTTTTTTTCTGACTGAAATGACAAAAAGAAAAAAAAAAGACTCCCACGGCGACCTTAATGTTCACATAAGTGTGGTCTTGAATGTACCTAACACCTGAAGTTTGGTGCTCTTCTGGTCAACTGAGGTTGACTTCTGGTTGACTGAGGTGCACTTTTAGTAACTTTAGATGGACTGTCCATGGCTAATATGCAATGCAGTACGAGTCCAACGTGGTTACATTCTTCCTTTGTTCATTACGTGTCGGATATAACTTCATATCCCTGCAATAGCATGGGAAGTTAGGCTAGTTGGAACATGTGCATTGTAGAAGCGCGAAAGACAGAGCAAGGAAACATGTAAAATACGGGACTAGCCGATTAATGCGGCTATATAACAAGCGTGATTTCACTTTCATTAATCTGGAAGCAAGTGACCCATATCTCATCTATTGACTTGCCAGCAATATTATTTATGCATTCGTACCCACCTATGTCAATTCTGGTATACCCCAGGTGAGCGAGAGGCGGGTATTCGACTTTCAAAAGCGGAGCTGTTTAACTCTCACTACGGATCCACAAACTACCGGAAACGGTTTTCCGGTGATTTCAGGAGGCTAAAAATTAAACCAGTTGCCTGAGAGCCAACTAAGAACGTCTGACATACTCTCGAACACTCCAATTTCAGTTTGAGTTTCCTTTGCTTATATTTTGCTGGCCAACGCGCCGCCACAAGAGAAACTGGGGCCGAAATCACTGTCGAGTTTAGTGAGAATGGTGGCCCTGATAGGATGCGCTGCGATCGTTTCTACTGCCTATTCCTTGTAACCCATGCAGGGATGGTGACTCCAGTGACGGTGTGGAATAGCCACAATATAGTTTTGATGAACACACGGCTTCTGACGGCAGTAGGCGCCTCAGTACGAGGGTTGTTTTTGACTTCGCGATGTATCTGTAAAAATATGTTTCATAGTTGATGACTATTACTTTTTGTTTCCGTTTATGGCCGAAACAACACCTGTGCAGGCTATTTTGACTAATACAGAGCGCCGCGCTATATTTCGCCCTCAAGACAGCTGGTGTGTATGCTGGAGGAGTTCTATGCGGAAGGAGGGCCGTTGATCTTCATGAGTATTTGATTTTTTGTGTTGTTGGCGTTACCAAAATGATCAATACTTCGTGGAAAGACGCAAAAGAAATGTGCCCGCACGCGTATTTTGGACCAACAGACATATTTTCAGCATGATGTCTCGAGAGATGAAGTTGCTGGAAGAGAAAGATTGAGATTTCTTCCGATCGTGACCTCCATGGGCACCAAAAGTCATCAAAAAGCTACTTTTTGTCAACTCTTTTGGCCGTAAATTGTTAGGAAGGGAGAAATCAAAATCATGTATCTGACACATACATGTTCAGAAAATACGCGCATTGATGAAATCTGGGTTTTCACACTATGGGCACAGCGGGTGTAAGCAGCTGCGTTAACTTCGAGGAGCACCGAAAAGGAAAACCTCACAGCCGTAGAACATTCTTGAAGCCTCTGCTTCAAGGAAATGGCATCTTTAGACGAATAAATTAATTAAATATTTGAATAAGGCGAAGCTCGTCTTCTCATTTATTGAAATTTTTACACCATCCATAAATCAAAACGAAATAAACAAAAATTGTAAATTGAAAGAGCAGCCATAAAAATGCAATGACACAATTTAAAAGAGTATTTCTTGCTCCACCAAAGTTATGCTCCACGAAGTTTATCATTGCATACTGCCTTTTCGTCAGTGCTATGCGGAGTGGCAAAGGTACAAGGGTGCTGGACCTACGGGACATAAAAAATGCGAGACATGGCGTACCAGCTTGATGTGTGCACTGGTTTGATAACTAAGGGAACTAGAAACAGTTGGTGTGTTGCGGAATACTGGAAATAATATTGTAGCCTAGTACACTCTGTCGCTCCTATTGTGCTTATAATTATTTTGAACTTTTTGGTACATTTAAATGTGTAAAACGATAGCAGCTCTCACACCAACGCCGTCTTGAATACGAGAAGCCTGATTAAGAAGCTACGATTTACTGTGTAGCCATGATAAATATGTTAAGTTATTCAATAGAGAAATAATTTCTTGTGGAAGCACAAGAAATCGGGCATTTTTCCAACGTATCGAAACAGTTACGCTCGAGTTCCAGCGGAAAAAACCGAGCGCTAATAAACAACAGACAAAGAAGCAAGCTAAACACAAGACCGGCACTCAGAGCGCCAGTCCTGTGTTTAGCCTGCTTCTTTAGCTGTAGCTTTTACAACTCCGTTGTTTTTCGTTTGAAGCATGAACCAACTCGGCCAAAGACAAGTCCTACTACGTTCGAGTTCCTTGCTGCCCTGGCGGGCAAACGCTCCAAACTTGTCGAGGGAGTGTGAAGCGATGGCAGGAAGTCAGAGAGAAAGAAAGACACACAGACAGATAGAAGCCAAATATGTGCACTTTCCGACGCAGAATTCGATCCCGCATACCTGAGGTCCGAATGGGAGCATCACAAACTCTGGGCTGACGCTGACGTGGCTACGCTGACACGTGCACAACATGCAATTATGAGAACCATAATGCGTTGTACCGAGGACTGTAACGCACGTTGCTATGAGCATGAGAAAGGGAAACTGAGGGAGAGAGGCAAGAGACACAGACAGAGAGAAAGGAGGAGAACATAACCTGGTACGGGTGACAGAAAGAGAAACTGATAAAGAGAGAGCGAGAAAGACAGTACCGTTAGAAATAGTGGGATCGTCGTTCGGATGGCCGTGTGCTGGAAATGTAACAGAGAGAAAACTTCTACTTCGAGCAAGATATGCGTTTGTATAGTAATTTTAGCCTATTACATGTTAGAATGGTCGAACACTAGAAATAGTGGGTATTTTTCGTCATTAGTAGCTGTTTTGCACTGTCATGTATGATTTAATTCCTCCGACGTTTGGGTAAAGCCCGATGAAACCCACCAATGTTTTCGTGCTAACTCTCTGTAAGGGTCGTCGGAATGAGTCGGAGAACACGGTACGCCAAGGTGGTCAAGTAGGCGCCGGAAAAGACGCGCAGCCACGTGGTGAACAGGTGGGGTAGTAGGAGACCATTTTGGGGATGCATTGTACAGCTGGTTTGGCGCCCGCACCCCCTCCCCCGCAGCGTGGTGGGCAGCAGGCGTACCCAATGTATTTTTCACGGTTGTCCTTTCTTAGTGCGGCGTCGGAGTTTCAATCGCCGTTTGTGATTGGCTGTGAGGGGTTCAGGGGCGGAGCAACCGGTGTATATAAGGTGGCCCCTTTTCCCTGGCAGGAGAGACTGGAAGCAAGCTGGGAAGCGGAGGTTGGCAGGCCGAAGGTAAGCAGAAGGTTGGAGGGTAGCCCGAAGGTTGGCGAGGACGGAGTGGATAGTGCTAGAGAGGGCATCTAGCGCCAGTCCGGGTGGTGGTTACGGTCGCAGGAGCAGTGCTATGCACTGGTCGGCTCTGCCGAATTGGAGCGATGGTACCACCGCCAAGCCCTACCAACCGATGGCTCCACCTAGGTCTTGCCAGCCGAAGCTACTGTCTGTCAATGTATACGTACTGTCTGTCTCGTATATAAAGTCTCGTGTTGTGTTTGTGTGAAAGGCTGGTCTCCATCTTTCAAGCCGACCACGCGACGGCGGGCAGGTAGCAGGAAGGCTTCCGTCCATCCTTCTTCGCAGCAGCAACGCTAGCTGGAGGAGAAGGTGGGAACAGGAGGACAAGTTCACCACAACAAGGCCACAGCTTCTCTCTCTACAATTTCCCCTTCCTTTGAAAATTTACTGTCTCAATATATAGTATCGCTGTGTTCGACGAACTGTTTAGAGCTTATAGGAATGCGACACTTGCATGAATGTCCCGAGATTTATGTACCTTTACCGAGTCGGTTTTTTTTTGGCTGCTACAAGTTTTTTCGTGTCAACATTTTAGTATTATTAAGCATGTTTCTTTATTTGAACTCTCCACTATCCACCGGTTAGCGGTTCTCAGTCGTCAGTGCAGTGCATGTTGTAAAGTTTTTATTCTGCATCCAGAATCAGTCAACCAATTAAATATTCGAATATAAATGAACACAAGACTTTAAGACGTACTTAGGAACACTGTGCTATGATTTGTATTGACGCATGTGCTGTGAATGTGAAATGGAAGACGATGACGACAAGAAACACTACGGGATTCTATGTAGTGGGACTGCTAGAAGAATTAGAAGACGATGACGCCCATTATTCTTGCGTTTGTTAAACAAGCTCTTGTGCTGTGCTGTCAAGCGTCGTGTTTTCTTCTGTCCGCGTTGTACCGCGACACTGGTGGAGGTGCTGGGTACAGCAACCCTGACCGATGCTTCAGACTCCTTCTGGAAGCCGTTCTTCAAGCCCTACCGTACAGTCGCCCGTTACCACACCCGTACATCGTTTCAGCCGTCGCCTGCTAAGCCTTTCTCCGGAGCTCTCCCCTCAGAAGGAGCCCTCTTCCAGGCGTCACCCTCCTCCACCCATGGCCAGTCCCAGCACGCCACCGGGGCTGGAGGAGAGCCGTTGATTCACGACAGGTAACGTTTCTTCAGCCGCTAGTGCCTGAACGCTTTCACGGTGGCACTTTTGAAGACGTTGAAGACTGGCTTGACCAGTACGAGCGCGTTGCCAGGATTAACCAGTGGAACGCTCAGGACAAACTCTCCCACGTATACTTTGCCCTTGCCGATAGTGCACGCACGTGGTATGAGAACCGCGAAGCCAGTCTCTCGATATGGAACGACTTCCGACAGCAGATCACGGACACGTTTGCCAGTGACGACAGACGAGAACGAGCGCAGCAGCTAATTGAGTTGCGGGTTCAAAAACCCAATGAGAGTCTCGCCATGTTTGCCGAAGACATGGCTCCTCTCTTTCGTAGAGCTGACCCCAGCATGAGCGATGACAAAAAGTTGCGCTACCTCATGCGTGGCGTAAAAGAGCAATTATTTGCCGGGCTTCTGCGTAATCCGCCAACTACCGTGGCCGACTTTATCAGGGAAGCTACGGCTATTGAGCGTTCGCTTTATGAACGCAGCAGGCAGTACGATCGGCTGTGCAGCAGTAGCCCTATCAACGCAGCTCCCAGGATGTTTGACAATCAGTCCTCCCTGCATGACCTGATTAGAGAGATTGTTCGCGAAGAAATACAGAAGTTACACAATTTGACCCCCACAGAAGCGCCCACTCTGTCCGTCGCTGAAGTTGTGCGCGATGAAATCAGACAGGCGCTCACAACACCCTATCCTGAGTATCAGCAGTTTCCAACCAGCTACGCTGCCGCTCTTCAGCGTTCACCACCCATTGTACCGGCACCGGCCGTATCGCCGCGCATCGACAGGCCTTATCATAGCAATCAGCTGCCGCAGCTTTATCACCACCGATGCCCGAGGTCGTGATGAGACCCTCTGTCGCATCGCCGCGCCGTCAGCAGTACAACGAAGCGCCATGGTCGCAGCCGCGAGAGGAGACGTCAAGGCGTCCAAACTTACGCAGAACAGACGTCTGGCGCACTGTAGACCGCCGTCCACTTCCCAGGCAGCACAGATGCTCGGGCCAATATTGTTTTTTTGTTGGCTTACGGAGGTCCAATGAAGGCCCTGTGATACCACTCATAATCCAGCATTGGAAATTCCATCTATTAAGGCCTCCAACAATGGCCCATCGTAACCATTCAATTTGCAATATTGATTCTTCCATCCTGTAAAGAAGGCAAATGTGGGCCATAGTTGCCACTCAGCATACATTATTGGTGCGTCCAATGCACAAGGATGGTAATGATGGGTCAGTTTCTACATAGTCCTATCAATATTGGTTATGTAATGGCGGCAGGCTGTATATATTGTCCAATCAATCTCACTGTATAGCCAATGCTGGACTTCCAATGTTCTGTGTCGGACAATATTGCCCGCACACAAAAGTTGTAGCATCAATGTTGGTAACATTTGCAAGTACACATGATATATCGGGAGGCAGGTACACATGGTGGCAAGTACACATGATTGTTTTCCTGTTTTACCAATAGGAAGGGACCACTAGCTCGACTCGGTGCCGCAAATGAGTTCAGAAAAATCATTGTGTATGTATTCAGTGCAGCAGGAAAAATTACCTCTATAATTTACGTAATTGTTTATTTGCGCAAGTTCTAGCTAAGTGTGTGTGAAGTAGACTAGAACTTGCAAATTGGAAGTTGAGCAAACTACATTCTACAACGCCATCATATGGTCCAAAATGCCCAGCAGCATGTTAGTGGCTTCCGAGCCCACGTGCATGGCCTAACAGGTCACTTTATCTGTTGTCATTGCAATATTTCCAAAATAATAGAAGTAGGCTGTGTATACTGTCCAGACATTCTGTCTCGTTTCTTCAATAAAGGACAGCCAATGCTGCTTGCGAGACAATATTGTCCAGACGTAAATACTGTCGTGCCTATGTTGTTCACATTGGGAAGTACATGACATATTAGAAGCAATGATCTCTTTTTCATTTCAAACAACGTTAATATATATGTACGTACCATGTGCACTCGCATAATTAGCGCCCACGCGTAATTTCTGCACTCCCAACTTTATGTACGGTTTACGCAAAAATATTACTTGCATGCTCTCCCCATGACATCCAATGCCACGTGGCGCAGGCTAGTGTTGTCCTTTTTCGGTACTGAGTGTTCGGTAGCCCAGGCTTCGCCACAGCCGGTCGCATTTTGATTGTTTAATAGCGACATATTGGCGATTCCTATAAAACAAATTCAACATAGTGTTTGCCGATTAACTGAGAACTGTTCCGCCACGATAATTTTGCCACGTGAACACGAGTCGCTCTTGATACTGGAGTTTAGAGATGCCGCTGACAGCACCAGTGATTACGATTCCGAGTCGCACATCCGCTAATGCTTGAATGTAGCCCACGAATGCATTTGGCTGTTAAGGTACGCGTTGGGTTGAGTGAAACCTGCATTCGTTTTTGTGATACATTTCATTTTACGCATCTCAGATCAGCACGCGTAAAGATTCCTTACGCGATATTCCGAAAGTATTTGCGAAATTCGCATGTAATTTACGCACCTTTTGGAACTCCTAGATGCATGGAGAAAAAAAAAACACGAGTTACGTGGTATTTGCGAGTAAGTACGGTATAAGTTATGCATGAGCAAATACGGCATATGCAAAACGTTGGAAGGTAAAAAAAAGCCTTTGTTATCTTTCTACCTCGAGCAGGGGGCACAGGAGCCCGCCGAACATGGAAGCGTACCACGGCGGGGGGGGGGGGGTGCATGGGGGAGCTGCGTGGGCGGCACTAATCCGTTTTGCTTCGCATACCTGTTTGACGTGTTTTCTTGCAGCGAGCTCGGGGTGAGGCAGGCGAAGCGGCTTTCACTCTGCAGAGGTTTTTCGGGCGCACAGGTTGTGTCGCACGGGCATCGTGTATCTGCTGAAACTGGCGAGTTTACCAAGTCAGAACACCTGAGTAATCTACGGACACGGAACTCGCGACTGCAAACTTCTGCACAGTGAAAAAGTGGCAGCCCTGCGCTTCTTTGGACGGGACATTTTAAGTGAACCGAACAGATGAGCCTCGACGTGTTGCGACCGTTCTAAAAGTTTTCCTGAAAGCTTCGTACCGATTTTAGCCATTCGTTTATTTTACTCATTGCGTATACTGTTGTGCTCGCACCCTCATTTTGGCGTGTGCCGGGTTTATTATAGCATGTATTACTGCGTATTTTCTTTATAT
Organism: Hyalomma asiaticum; assembly: GCA_013339685.2. Taxonomy (NCBI): domain Eukaryota; kingdom Metazoa; phylum Arthropoda; class Arachnida; order Ixodida; family Ixodidae; genus Hyalomma; species Hyalomma asiaticum. The sequence continues at coordinate 39,607 of JABSTT010001966.1, forward strand.
TTGTCTATTTGTAAATACACATGTGGTGGGCTTTGTTGTATACGTCGCGGCAGATGAAGTAATCGGTTCTAGCAAAGCTGTTTTGGTTCGTGTGACTTTCATGTTTGTGTTTTTGTCTTGCGTGAAACGCGTGTTTTCCCTGTGCTCTTTGACGGTCATTTCTTGTTCCTGGTTTTCGGTTCTTTCGAAGTCGTCGGTTTGTCCCCACATAACCTCCGTTCCGGATTCTGCATGCAGAAACATATCACCATATCCTAACATTCACTTATGCTGTGTTACTTAAGGAAGTGTTGAATTTCTACAATTCAGCTGTTTCGTGGAATCATTTCAGGAACCTTTAAAGCTTCAGCTGCTCCACGTAAACACGTAAACCAAAACGTGTCGCATAGGTTTAGGCGTATGTTTTCTTGTGCCTCTTCTTTTTGCTTATGGTGCTTATGCATTTAGTTTTCTCGACGCTGACGATATACAATGGACTTCAAACCTAGAGTGAATATTGATTTGTTGATTTTATCGGAACTTTCTTTTCAATCCCGTCTCATGTCTCTTATACTCACGAAAAAAATGTGTCACAAATAAACCATTTTGCTTATTTGTGTGTGTGTATGTGTTCGAAAGATACGTTTCGCCATTAACATATGGGTGCATTGACCATTGATGTCTGTTTTATGCTATCGTCATAACCACGAATCGTCAACATAACCAAATTCATTTCCCAAGCTGGCAATACATACATGCATACTAAGTACAAAATAAAGCTATTGTTACTCCCATAATTTACTGGATATTCTTGCTTTTTGCCTAGAGCCAGAAGCCTCGGGAAAACAAATTTAAGCGCATGCATGATAGCCAATAAAAAAGGTGGGGAAAATATAGAATCAGCCAATAAAGGAGGCTGGCAAGAAATGCTGCCTCATCCAACGATGAATGCTGGCAAAAAATGATGGACAGCCATCAATAAAGGCTGCAAAGAACGGTTAGAGCTTCCATTGTTTATACAAGCTTACCAATATTGAAAATACAAACGATGGACAATGTTGGCCAAAGCCATTCTTTCCCAATTTTTCCAACGTTATACGACTGGTATCCAACATTGGACTAATCTAGTCAAAAGTGTAGCATGGGACCCGAAATCCAATGTAGTTCCAATATTGTATCCAATGTTTTCCAACGTTGCGCGAAGGTCGGTCCAATGTTGTTGTGCTGCCTGGGTTTGCTTCCATTGTGGCGGCGCCGGTCACATTTCCCGTAACTGCTGGTACCGTGACGCATCATATCGCCCTCTTCGGCCGTGGTCTGACGGTAGACAAAACCAGTACAGGTATATGCCACGCCGCTAAGAGGAAGCTTTTCAAGGGCCTCCTGTATCACCTATTGACTGCCGCCGCACCACTGACGAGGGTACCCTGCCTAACCGCCAGCCAGGTTCGGGACATCGGCCGCGCTCCGTCCCCTGCACATTCTCCTTGAGCTCACCGACGCACTTTCGTTGACCTCAATGAAAGGAGGTCACCCAGTTCTCGCCAGGGAAACTGAAGGCGGCTACCTCCGGGGGTGAGGTTGCAGGCCGTCAGGAAGACGACGATAAAAAGCCCCCATTGTTCCCACTGCCGGACTTCGTAAAGTCGGAAAACCGTATCAAGGACGAAATAGTGACCGCAGATCTTGCGGTTCTTGTTGACGGACAACCCGCGGCAGCTTTAGTTGACACTGGAGCCGACTTTTCCATTATAAGTCAAGCCCTTGCCGTCCGCCTCAAGAAAGTCCAGACGCCATGGACAGGTCTCCATATCAGGACAGCAGGTGGCCAGCTACTCATGCCTACCGGTAGGTGCACAGCGCGAATAGACATAGGGGGCTCTTCTTTCGTGGCGACATTTGTTGTTCTCCCTGCATGCTGCAAAGACCTCATCATTGGAATGGACTTTCTACGAGAATATGGAGCCGTCATCAACATTCCCGACCATGTGGTTATTTTCGAGCAAAGCCCCGACTTCCTTCACTCTTCACAGCCGAGACACGACCCCTTACGCCTCACTGACGACGATGTGGTCATCCCTCCCCGGTCATGCACGCTAGTATCAGTGGCAAACGATGCGGTGTTTGACGGTGAAGAAGTCGCTGACCAAATTAGCTCATTGCTCTTCAGTCACGGAGTTTCGGTTGCGCGAGGTGTCGTCAGTATGGCTGCTGGACGTACAAACTTATTACTGACGAATTTTATTGCAGAGCGCCACCTTCCGAAGGGTACAGCAGTCGCCTACTTCGATGACATTGTAGACGTCGAGGGTTGTTTAACGGCACTCGACGAAGCGCCTAAGCAAGATTTCATCCCTGTACTTGACGTTAGTACCACTTTGCCAGAGGAAGAACAGACAAAGCTCTTTGAATTGCTAGACCAGTTCCGGGACTGCTTTGCATCGACATGAAGAGTCGGTTGTACGTCTCTCACCAAGCACCGAATTATTACAGAGGACACCGCGAGTCCTATTCACCAGAATCCCTACCGTGTGGCTCCAAAGGAACGTCAAGCCATACAAGACCAAGTAGCTAAGATGCTTAAGGATAACGTGATCCAGCCGTCAAAAAGTCCCTGGGCGTCGCCTGTGGTATGAGTCAAAAAGAAGGACGGAACGCTACGTTTTTGTGTGGACTACATAAAGCTAAACCAGGTGACAAAGAAAGACGTGTACCCGCTCCCGCGTATAGATGACTCCCTCGATAGGCTAAGGCATGCTCGTTATTTTTCTTCGATGGACTTGAAGAGTGGATATTGGCAAATCGAGGTGGATCAAAGAGACCGAGAGAAAACCGCTTATGTGAACCCAGACGGTTTATACGAGTTTAAAGTCTTGTCCTTCGGTTTGTGTTCAGCACCCGCTACATTTCAAAGGCTCATGGACAGTGTGCTTTCAGGACTCAAGTGTAAAACATGTTTAGTGTATCTCGATGACGTCATCGTGTTTTCCACCACCTTCGAGCAGCACCTTGAGCGCCTTAAAATAGATTTACAGGCGATACGGTCTGCAGGCCTTACGTTGAAACCAGAGAAATGCCACTTTTGCTTTGAAGAACTGCAATTTGCAACTGTCCGCCTTTTAGCGTACAAATCAATTGTCCCACCAATATTAGATTACGCCGCGATCATATGGGACCCTTTTACCAAGACTAACATTAACAAACTAGAAAAAGTGCAGAAAAGAGCAGTACGTTTTGTTTACAATAATTTTTCAAGAACTTCTGTTACAGACCTTTTAAAGAGAGCGCAACTTTCGCCCTTATCACTAAGATACCGTAACTCAAGGCTTAAATTTTTGTATCAACTAATTAAAGGCCAATATAAAGTCAATATAGCCGATATTTTTTCTTTTTCTTCTGGTTACTCAACTAGGCAGAGGCATGGCTACACCATAACCCCATTTTCCACACGCAACAATTGCTTCAAATATTCATTTTTTCCTCGCACCATAGTCGAGTGGAATAAACTAACTAATGCAACTGTTTCAGCACCATCATTGGCATTGTTTTCATCGGAATTAGAAGCTACACTTAGCAGTTGAATTGTATTGCACCTTGTTTATATGACATTGCTTTGTAGCGCATGGCTTTGCATTTTTCTTTGTATGCTGTTGTATTGTATTGTATTTCATTCTGTTTGTATGCCACATGTATTGCCATTTGTTTGAATACCTACTTTATGTACCACCCTGCTAAAATCACCGAATGGTGATTGCAGTAAGTCTAAATAAATAAATAAAATAAAATTTCTCGGTCACGTTGTGAGTCACGCAGGCGTTCGTCCGGATCCTGAGAAAACTGCTGCTGTTGCACGATTCCCCGTACCCACTGATAAGAAAGCTGTCAGGCGCTTCCTAGGCCTGTGCGCTTATTACCGGAGATTCATTGCAGACTTCACGCGCAATGCATCGCCGTTAACTCGGCTCACAAGGGACGACGTTGCCTTCGTTTGGAACGATGAACAAGAATGTACTTTTAATGATTTGAGACGACGCCTCGAGACCCCTCCAGTGCTTGCCCACTTTGACGATGCAGCCCCGACGATGCTTCACACTGATGCCAGTAATGTAGGCCTAGGAGCAGTGCTTGTGCAGTGGCAAGACAATGCAGAAAGAGTAATTGCCAATGCAAGCAGGACGCTTGCACGCGCAGAGGCAAACTACTCGACGACTGAAAAAGAATGCCTTGCCGTCATATCGGCGATTCTGAAATTTCGCGCATATTTGTATGGACGCCCGTTCAAGGTAATGAGCGATCACCACTCCCTCTGCTGGTTGACCAGTCCGAAAGATCCTACCGGCCGTTTAGCGCGTTGGAGCCTGAGGCTACAAGAATTCGACGTGACGATCGTGCACAAGTCGGGGAAGCGACACACAGACGCTGACTGCTTGTCTCGATCCCCAGTAGGGCCAGCTATTTTACCCGCCGAGGACGAGACAGCATTTCTTGGTGTGCTAGATACTTCCGCCATTGCACAACAACGTGACGACCCTGAGTTGCTACGCCTCATCAGTTTCTTGGACGGACGAACTCAGTGTTGCAAATAAAGACGACGAAGGGGCAGCTAGCGCGAGCAGGGGCCACGGGCGGGCTCGAGCTATTAGTTTTCGCCATTCGTTCGAACAGGCCAGACGGTCGGGTCCGGTTCTCCTTCGTATTTTCGTTACATTCTTTCTGGTGCCGAAACCCGCCCGGTCGTCTGGTCCCTCGACTTCGGCAATGGACCAGCTTCGGACAAAGCGCGGCTTCGTCCGCACCGCGATCACCAAAACAATTTCGACCCTCAGCACCCTGCTCGAGGATCCCGCCACCCCGACTGGGACGTTCGAGAACTACCTCGCCGTACTCGAGCAGAAGTATTCGGAGCTCGTGGCCTTCGATAACGACATCCAGGCCACACTTTTCGACACTGACCTGGAAGCCGACATGGCAACAGCATTCGATTACCAGCAAAAGGTGCTCTTCGCCCAGTCGGAGGTTCGTCGCGTCACTCAGCCGAGGCCGCCAACCCTGCCCACCTCCTTCGCTTTCACTGCAACGCCAAACGGTGAGCCGCTCGCATCTCCACCACAGCAGCCACCCACTTCGCCTTCGTTTGGCCATCCAACCACATCGCCATGCTCCCGCATCGCATTGCCCAAGCTGCACATCCCGACCTTTTCCGGAGAACGACGTTACTGGCAAGGATTTTGGGATCAATTCAAGGCGAGCATTCATGATAATGATTGGCTTCCCAAGATCGACAAGTTTAAATATCTGCTCACTTACCTGACAGAAGCAGCTAAAGCAGCCATCCAAGGCATTCGCCTTGCCGAGTTGAACTATGACATGGCCGTGAAAGTGCTCTCCGACCGCTTCGGACGTCGTGACATGCTGGTTGATGACCATCTCGACCATTTACTATCGCTGGAACCAGTTCGTAGTTCATCCGAAGTAAGCAAGTTAAGGATCCTCCATGATGAGGTAACGTTGATGATGAGGTAACGTAAAATGCGCTGGACGGTCTTGGAGTGTCTCCAGGCGAGTACGGCGCAGTTCTTCAACGCGTCGTCCTAAAGGCATTACCCTCGGACTTCTGCATACTATACCGCCAAAGGCAAAAGGAGGCCTTGCCACCAGACAACGCTGCGGCGTCTCCAGCAGATGAAGCAGAGCTCGTAAAGGACCTCATGAATTTTATTAGACTGCAAATCGAAATCAGAGAGGAAAGCGGTTTCGGCGAAACGACTTCGTTTCCCAGCAAGCGCCATGCTCAACGCGATTTTCGGGGTCCAGAGGTGCAGCTACCCACAGCAGCGGCTTTATCACCCGAAGTTCTGTCGTCATATTCACGCCCCTGTCTTCTGTGCAACTCCCCAGCACACACTATTCAAGAATGCTCCGAACCCTTAACTCCGGAAGAACAGCGCAGAAGAATTCGGGCTCGCAACTTGTGCTTCCGCTGCACCAAGGGCAAACATTTCGCCAATGAGTGGCGAACTGCGCGATCTCTGCAATGCAGCCGTTGTTCTGGGCCACACTTGACTTCGCTATGCGACATCAAACACATCATAAACCGGTCATCGCGAACCACACTGCGGAGCAAAAACGCGTCAGCACCTCGAGAGCAAGCGCCAGAGTCTGCCGTCACTCAATGTCGAGCAACTTCCGTGTCTACAAGCGGCGCTGGTCTCACGCCCGTACTTCTGCAGACTGGCAGGGCATGGGCTATCGCGCCCGCGAAGACAATCTTGATTAGGTTTCTCCTGGACTCTGGCAGTCAGCGCTCTTTCGTTCGGCAGGACATCGCTCGAACCCTGAATTGTCCCGTTCGAGGCACTGAACGCCTGAACTTGTTCACTTTTGGAAAGACGCACCTTCCCTCAACTATAACGTGTGAGCGCGTTGCCATCACGCTCCGGAGTCAGCACAACAGCAACCAAACTACGTAGAAGCACTGGCAGTCCCAGAGATCAGCACTGTGACAAGTCCACCAGCGGATGGCGCCATCATCGACGTCATGAGACGTCGTGGTATGCTTCCAGCGGACGAATGCATGGGCGCAACGACTTTCCAAGAAGACGAGATTAGCGTACTCATAGGCTCCGACATCTACTGGGACGTGGCAACTGGACAGATAACACGAGTATCCCCTCGAATCACGGCAGCGGAAACCCTTTTTGGATGGACCATTCAGGGAACTCTCCACCCTTTAACGCCAGGGAGCGACACACGAACCACATCTCTTTTCATCGCTGTAAATGAGGCAACCGCAAACGACGCGGACCTAGACATGCGAATCTCCAACTTGTGGCGCATTGATGCTCTTGGGCTACACGACAGTCCTGAAGACAGCCAAGATGACATCCTCGCCTATGAAATGTTCGAACGCCATGTTTCGAAGAAGGAACAACGTTATGAGGTTCCCCTCCTCATTCGGGAGCCTGGTCTGGACGACAGCCAGAACAATTACGCCCTTGCCAAACAGCGCCTCCTCATGCAGCTGCGACGCTTCCGGGAACGCTCAGATCTCCTCGCTCGTTATGACGACACCATAAAAGCGTATTTCAAAGAATCCCACACTGAACGAGTTCCCAACCCCGACTCATCACCCAAAGCCGACACGTACTACATGCCGCATCACGGAGTAATTCGTCGCGACGCCGTCACCACCAAGCTTCGGATCGTCTTCGACGCGTCGTCTCATGCTCCCGGTCAACCATCCCTGAACAGTGTGCTGTGCAAGGGCCCAAAATTGAACGCCGACTTATTGCGACTCTTGCTAAGCTTCAGAATGCACCCAATCATCACGGTGGCTGATATCAAGAAGGCTTATCTTCAAATAGCCATTCGTCCGGAAGACAGAGATGCGCTGCGCTTCTTGTGGGTCGCACGTCTTCCATCAGAGCAGGAACCATCGCCTCCAATCGTTCAGTGGCGAATGACCCGCGTGCCCTTCGGCGCTACGTCCTGTCCTTTTCTGGTCGCGGCAACGTTGCATCACCATCTTCGCGCCTCGGAAAAACGATTCCCCGAAACTGCGGAATGCCTCAGGCAGTCCTTTTACGTCGACGATCTGGTGGTCGGCGCGGACAACGTGCAGAAGGCTCAACGAATTTATACGGAAGCGAAGACCATTCTAACAGACGCCGGCATGGAGTTTCGCAAGTGGGCATCAAACAGCTCCTCGCTACGACAGCAATTCCGAGCGGACCACTTGTCGTTAGAAGACGAAGCTGGCGATGCACACGAAATGAAAGTCTTAGGACTTTCCTGGGAGAGAAATGAGGATTCCATCATCGTGAGCGTCGACCACGTCATTAAGCTCATTTCCACTATGCCCACTACAAAACGAACAACGCTTCAAGGATTCGCTAGCCTGTACGATCCTCTCGGCTTCCTCGTGCCATTCACTGTTCAAGCCAAACTAATTTTTCAAGACCTGTGGAAACTGAAGCAACCTTGGGACTGCCCTCTACCACGAGAGCAGCTCACCGCATGGAATTCTTGGCATTCAGAGCTTCCGATGCTGAGCAAGGTTCGCCTACCAACACAGGTTAACAGGCCGCAGGAACACCCAATCAGTGAGACCGAGCTACATGTCTTCGCGGATGCCAGTCTGAGAGCATATGGCGTGGCTATATATGTGTGCACTGAGTCCATAAGTTCGCACGAGCGCAGTACATATTTTCTGATGAGCAAGGGGCGAATCGCACCGCTGAAACCTGTATCGCTGCCTCGTTTAGAGCTACTCGCCTGCCTGCTCGCGGCCCGCATCTACAACTATATTAAGAAGATACCATGTTTCCAAGCTGCAAGGCCATTCTTTTGGACAGACTCCCAGATTGCAATTTATTGGATGTCGCAAGATCCAGGGCGCCGTGACATGTACGTCAGAAACAGAGTTGCAGAAATACAGCACCATACAGCGGGCCACACATGGCGGCACTGCAAAAGCAAGGAAAACCCCGCAGACCTACTAACACGAGGTATCACCGCATTCGCGTTTCTTAATTCGTCTCTATGGTGGAGAGGTCCGTCATGGCTCTCTGCTCCCATGCACACATGGAAGGATAATACGGCATGCCCAAAGCCCGTAACCAACGAAGAGACAGGAATCGAGGCTACATGCGCAGTTATCAATACGCAGCCACAAGCATCTGCTTGGCAAACGTGCAACGAGTTTGCCTCAAAGGTTCGGCGCTGCGATGCCTCAGCCTACAGGCGTCGATCTTCGACGTCGATTACGTCATCGACAAGCTCTGACAGAGCATCTGTGGAAACGCTGGCGCAAGGAATACCTGCTGCTTCTGCGCTCTGCCCACGAAGCGATACCCAAGGCGTCGCCGCGACTTCGAGTTGGCGATGTGGTCCTGGTACACGACGACGGCTTGCCTCCAATCATGTGGAAACTGGCTCGCGTAACGGAGCTGCTACCCGGACGCGACGGCGTAGTCAGAGCGTGTTACCTGAAACAGGCCTCTGGTTCGGTGATCAAACGTCCCGTCCAGAAAATTTACCTCCTAGAAGCAGGAGGCACCACATAAACTTGCCGGCCGCGGGAGTATGTTGCAAATAAAGACGACGAAGGGGCGGCTAGCGCGAGCAGCGGCCACGGGCGGGCTCGCGCTATTAGTTTCCGCCATTCGTTCCAACAGGCCAGACGGTCGGGTCCGGTTCTCCTTCGTATTTTCGTTATACTCGGACCACACCTAAAATTTTTGCGAGGGCACTGTGGTCGTTCTGCTTGCGCAACAAGGTGCTTTTACAAAAAGAACTTTTCACCCAGTGGATCCATCTTACTCGTCGTTCCTGGGGCACTCCCTCGCGATGTACTCGAAGTGTGTCATAGCGAAGTCACTTCTGGGCATCTGGGATATACTCGAACACTGAACAGAGTGCGGCAAAGATATTATTGGCCATGACTACCTGCTACCGTGAAACATTACGTTCATACCTGTCTAGATTGTCAACGGCGCAAGTCACCTCCGGCGAAACCAGCTTGTTTGCTGCAGCCTGTCAAAGTCCCAGAAACGCCTTTTGACCAGATCGGCATGGACCTTTTGGGCCCACTTCCTACATCTGCTGCGGGTAACCACTGGGTTATCGTAGCAACTCATTATCTTACTACGCCGAAACACAGGCTATCCCCAGAGGTACAGCGGCAGAGGTAGCACAATTTTTCATAGAGAATGTTGTCTTGAGACATGGAGCACCAGCAGTTGTCATAACTGACCGGGGAACCACATTCACAGCAGCCCTTTTGCATCACATCTTGATGCTGAGCGGTACCGCTCATCGCAAGACAACAGCCTACTACCCGCAAACAAACGGACTCACCGAGCGGCTAAACAAAACAATCGAAGACATGCTTTCGATGTACGTCGACATTGAGCACAAAAACTGGGACGACATTCTGCCCTATATCACGTTCGCCTATAGCACGGCGAGACAAGAAAGAACACGAATGACTCCGTTTCGTCTTGTCCACGGACGTGAAGTAAGAACCATGTTGGATGCCATGCTTCCACACGAACCGGACGAAATTGACACGGATGCCGATGAATTTACTCATCGCGCGGAAGAAGCTCGACAACTAGCACGCGTGCGAATCCACCAGTAGCAAGAGTACGATGCACGACGCTATAATCTCCGTCACAGACCTGTAGCTTACGAAGTAGGCGACAAGGTATGGGTGTGGACGCCTGTACGACGACGAGGACTGTCCGAGAAGCTGCTGAGGCGATACTTCGGCCCCTATTGAGTTCTGCGACGACTAACTGACCTCACCTACGAGGTTGTCCCAGATAGCCCCCCCACCTCCCCCCCCTGCACGAGGCGACGCCATCTCAGTTCCGAATTGGTGCACGTAGTGCTTATCAAGCCGTATGACATCGAGTGATTGTGCTGGCGACCAGCTCACGGACATTGACCATATAGCATTGAGACGATGCTCTTTTGGGGAGAGGGTAGTGACGCATGTACTGTGAATGTGTAATGGAAGACGATGGCGATAAGAAACACTGCGGGATTCTATGTAGTGGGACTGCTAGAAGAATTAGAAGACGACGACGCCCATTATTCTTGCGTTTGTTAAAAAAGCTCTTGTGCTGTGCTGTCAAGCGTCGTGTTTTTTTCTGTCCGCGTTGTACCGCGACAGTACGTTCACGCGAGAACGCGTGCTGATATTATTCCTTCTCTCAGCTGGTCAAGATATATATATATATATATATATATATATATATATATATATATATATATATTCATTAGTAGAAATTCGAATTCAACATTTGGTTGTATTCATCATCCTCCCTTCATTTGGCAGTATTTAGAAATGTGATACCACAACATTCTTATCTTGTATTATAATCACCCACTGCTCGAAAGTGCATTAAACTTAACAGCTCACAGCTTCCCCTATTCCCGGAGCCGATTTATTGGTTCAACTTAGAATCAAAAGGCTACTCTAATCGCCAATTACCTTCAGCAACGTCTTCATCGATTTCATCATCGCCACGTGTACGGTGGCGTATTGTTCGCCTTTATAATGTGGATATTATATTTATTTAGACTAGTCTTCTCATGCTCTTTTCGACACCATCCTTGAATGGAACCGCCTTCATAGAGGAATCCTAAGGAGTACTAATTAACGCTGCTCGAGTAGGGTTGCCTTGTGAACCTCGTGTGTTATTGATTTGTCAATTATTGTGTATGTTTTTGATAGTCTTCGATGTGAGGCAATGATGTATAGCTGAAAAACTACCCTCTTGCCATGCATTGGCATCTTTTTCATTGCCATCACTTTAATCTGGATGATTATAAAGCAACGTCGCCACCCTCTTAATTATTATGGAGGAAGCCTTACAGATATCATCCGAAGGTGACCCTGAATAAGCGGTGGCATAAAAATATATTAAGATCGTAACAGAAATTGAAAACTCGTATATCGTTCACCTGGCCCATACAAAAATTGTCGTAGGGTACGAGCAACACACCTCATAGTTCGTGGGCTCAAAATTCCAGGAACTCTCCAACTAACCGTTAACACGCGTAAAATCGAAAGCCAATGCATTTCCTCGCGGAGCCCAAGACCTAGGTGTATCAACCTCCAAATTTCGGCAGTGGAGCATCACGTGATTGGGATTTCGCATAGGATGTCAAGTTCAACATTCAATGAAGTATCGCTTCTACCTGCATATCTAATGCACCTATGAACCACTCGCGATCTTATTGTCGCTGAACCTGACTTATTTGACCAGTATATTTTTTTATTGTTTGGAGGATGTGTGAGTCTCGTAAGCATTTGTCTATATACTACGTCTGTACCTTAGCCACGGCTTTTGAAGGCCGCCTTCGCATAAAAAATATGAAACCTTTGCATTGATAACTTCATATTATTGCCATGTTGGTAGCTGTTCACGACAACAATATCACGCATGGCTCATATCCTTATAACCAATGCCGGTTTGAGCCACACGTAAGGAAATGTTAGCCTTTACTCCTTTTGGAAAATTACATTAAAATGATGATAGACTGCGAAACGTTTCGGTTCGAGCCCTTACATCCCGTGTTCGACTGCAGAAAGTCTTGGCTTTCGCCTACAGATGTCCTAAAAGAGAGCTGAGTGCACCTAGGAATTTTAGTATATGCTGTTTCACCCACTCGCTTCTGCAATGTCCTTGAGCTTTGACGGTAAAAATAAATAAATAAATAAATAAATAAATAAATAAATAAATAAATATGCCATTTTTTAGGTAAGGGGCAGCCACCTCCAACGGTGTTTTCATATAGATCGTGCTGCGCAAAACGACCCCGACGCTGAAAGCAGCCATAATAAAATTTCTAGGAAAAAATTTCGCCTGTTTATTATTTATATAACATATAGTTAGAGCATATTGCTCTCGTGAAAAATTGCCAGATGTAAGCGCTCTTCCAAGAGCAAGCGAAGATTCAAATGACGGTTGGAATTAATTATTGTGTAATCAAGCATCAAAAATGACCATTCTTAATTTAAAATAACAAGACCACTTGGTTCTCTCATGTAACTTCATACATGAACGTATTTAAAACCTGATCCAACTTAGATGAACGCATTTGTAAATTTTGCCCTTAATGCTGCTCAGCTAAAAAGTAGAAAGCTGCGTACTTACACAAATTTTTTCTCTGTTTCCGCGCTTGTTGCGTAGACACGGAAGTAGTTGTAAAGAACTTTCGCTCTTAAGTGCTTCGGACTTTCGTTGCTACGCTACAAAAATGTACGCGAACCTTGTCCTCAGCCGCCCACGAAAGTTCACGAACATTACGCCAAAGTCGGGAATGTCCACGTACGGGTTAAACGCGCTGTCGTGTAAAGGGTCTTGGAGTGACAAGTCATTCTTCAACCACGGTCTGCCCCTCTCACCATTATTACTAATAGAGACTCGCACCAACATATAACCCAGATCTTCACGTGAAACTTGGATTATTCGTACTTCTGAAAGAATAGTTATGTTAGTGGTAGGAGTCCCGACTGACACTATTATTTCTTGCGCCGCACAAAAGCTGAGGAGCTTATTGCCTCACAAATAGCCTGCCTCATAAAATTTTCAAGTTTGTTGGGCATTAGCGGAGTTGCAACGCCGTGTTCGAAGGGAATTCTATCGTCTGAGCGCGTTCGCTCTGTGTTCACTAGGCGGGCTCGCTGGAAGCTGCACAGAGAGAGGTGACAGAAGGCCAAAAATACACGGTAGCGCGCGTCATGACCTTGATCAGTTTCTCATTTCATTTTCTTTGCATTCGTGCTCCCGCATTGACGACAAGGTTGCGGCCTATCACTGAGGGGACGTAGCGCCACTTCACGGCATCCGCAGAAACTGCACGAGGGAATCGCTAATGTTGCTAATAATACTTCTCGAAACTATTTCGCCATCCTTGCCAGTTATGACAGGCTTTTTTGAAAGAGCAAAGGGAGCTTCCAGATGTATTATCAAACCAGATTGTAAATTTTCAGCTACATGTAGTCCAAGAGTATTCGGCGAATATTTCCACAGGAGCCTCTGCGATTGATTGGCGGTGAGTTCTTGCTATGAAAGGGAGAATTACCATCCACCTGTTTTTCGTCCTGGTCCGGGGTTCGAACCCCGGACCAGCGCCTGTCCGGTGCGCTCGCTCTGCCAATTGAGCTAACCAGGAGACCAGCGATTGACAGCGGGAGGGCGAATCCATCGAGAACTCACCCTCGCGCTGTCCATCGCTGGCCTCCTGGTTAGCTCATTTGGCAGAGCGAGTGCCCAGACTAGCGTTAGTCTCGGTCCGTACGGAAATCCGTACGGATTTGCGTGTAGCCTGGTGCTAAATAACAGGTGGATGCTAATTTTCCCTTTCATAAACGTTACTCCACCTTGCGGGTTTCCGCAGATTTCATTTGCCGTTTCTTGCTATGTTTGCAAAATGTGTTAGGGCCTTTTAAGGGAAGTATTTTACAGCACGGTTGAGATGGTGCGGCACATTCCCTCTCTTCACATTTACAGTACACTGTAAACAAAATTTACTCCCTGCTGGGAGTAAATGGCGTGTCCTTTAGCGACCCTCCATAGGGAGTTAATTATACTCCGTAGGGTCGGAGTAATCTTTTACTCCGCATCGGTCGGAGTTCCTGCGTGGTGCCTTGGGAGTATATATTTTTATTTTATTGTGATAGCAATTATATGGACAGTCTCCGCTGGTTTTTGCCGTCCCCGTCGCCGCCGTCATGAACCGTATTATCATTATATCAGTAACCGTAATATATCAGTATATATATATATATATATATATATATATATATATATAAGCCCCAAAGAAAAATAATTCAGATAAATGTTTCCGAAAAGTGGAATCGAACCAGGAACCTCTCGCTTCGCAGCACGTTTCGCTAACCACTACGCCAACGAAGAGCAGATCCTTCGGGGAGCTAACAGCGAGCCTTTATACACACCCTTTAGCGCTGGCACGACTCAGACACGGGAGGCGCTTATAAGCGTTTCTTCATTACCAGCGAGATGGCGCGAGAAGCGCAAGGGAGCGTACGAAAGTACCTCGAGCGCAATGGACGCCGCTAAGCGAACAAACAGAAGATGAGCGCGAACTATCGAGTGTTACAGCTCGACACTTGATGCACGCTAGTTTCCTTTGCTGCGTCGGCCGCCTTTGCAACAGGAGCGCTGTTCAAACAGAGTATCCATTGTGACAGCTTATTCGCGCTCATTCGGTGTATATCTGCGCGTTTGTTTCGTGCGTGCTTCACTTGATAGTTCGCGGTCACCTTCTGTTTGTTCACTTGGCGGCCTCGCTTAGCTTTGTATGTCTAGCTTTGTGACACACAACATATAAAGCCCTTCGTACCAGCACGCGCTGCCCACGGGAGGCGCTCACTTAGCAAGCGCATGTTTGCTACAATTAATATTGCTCCTATCTATCTATCTATCTATCTATCTATCTATCTATCTATCTATCTATCTATCTATCTATCTATCTATCTATCTATCTAGCCGCCTACGATTTTGTGCGCTCCGGACCGTTTCGCTGATCGGATGTTTACGAAAATTGGTATGCCACATCATGAATACATGACGAACATAAATGACAGGTCATAACATGAAAATCATGATATGCAAGTCATGAGCGGCATGATTTACATGCCACGGTGTTGGTGCTCTCCTGGCCGTTTCGCTAATGGGATGCATGCGAAAATTGGTATGGCACAACATGACTGCCTCACGAACATAAATAGTAGGCCATAACATGAAAACGATGATATGCATGTCATGAGTGGCATGATTTACATGCCACGGTCTTAGTGCTCTCCTGGCCGTTTCGCTAATGGGATGTATGCGAAAATAGGTATGGCACAACATGACTGCCTCACGAACGTAAATGACAGGTCATAACATGAAAATCATGACATTCATGTCATGAGCGGCATGATTTACATGCCACGGTCTTGGTGCTCTCCTGGCCGTTTCGCTAATGGGGTGTATGCGAAAATTGGTGTGGCCCAACATGACTACCTGACGAACGTAATGACAGGTCATAACATGAAAATGATGACATTCATGTCATGAGCGGCATGATTTACATGCCACGATCTTGGTGCTCTCCTGGCCGTTTCGCTAATGGGATGTATACGAAAATTTGTCTGCCACAATATGACTGCATGGCGAACATAAATACAGGTCATAACATGAAAATCATGACATGCATGTCATGAATGACATGATTTACATGCCACGCGTTTCGTTAATGGAACGTATACGCAGATTGGCATTCCGCAACATGACCGCATCACAAACATAAATGACAGGTCATAACACAAAAATTATGACATGCATGTCATGAGTGACAAGATTTACATGCGACGGTCTTGGTGGTCTCCTGGCCGTTTCGTTAATGGGATATATACGAAAATTTGTACGCCCTGACATGACTTCATGGCAAACATGACTGACAGGTCACAACATGAAAATCATGATACGCATTTCATGGGCGACGTGATTTACATGCCACGCGTTTGGTTAGCGGGATGTATACGAAAATTGGCATGCCACAAGATGACTGCGTCACGAACGTAAATGACAAGTCATAACATGAAAATCATGACATACATGCCATGAGCGACATGATTTACATGCCACGGTCTTGGTGCTCTCTTGGCCGTTTCGTTAGTGGGATGTGTAGGAGAATTGGTATGCAACAATATGACTGCATGACGAACATAAATGACAGGGCATAACATGAAAAGCATAACATGCATGTCATAGGCAGCATGATTTACATGCCAGGCGTTTCGCTAATGGGACGTATACCAAAATTGCTATGGCACAACACGACAGCATGACGAACATAAATGACAGGGCATAACATGAAAAGCATAACATGCATGTCATAGGCAGCATGATTTACATGCCAGGCGTTTCGCTAATGGGACGTATACCAAAATTGCTATGGCACAACACGACAGCATGACGAACGTAAATGACAGGTCATAACATTATAATCATGACACGCGTGTCATGACCGGCATGATTTACATGCCATGGTTCTGGCGCTATACTGCCGTTTCGTTAATGGGATGTATGGGCTCCGTCTACTGACCAGAGGGCGCTACGTAGCTCTCGTCGGACGGCTCAGTATCGCTGGCATTGGCCGCTTGGGTCGCACGTATGAGACGCGCGCGCACGGTGAAAACCGAGGCGACAGCGATGCGCGTGTTTATTCGCTGCTTTCCGGGCGTGCTGCGAACCAAACAAACGCTCGCGGCGTCGCCCTTTGGAACAGTTTGCCGCAGGTTTGGAGCGCTTCTCAAAGGAAATAAAACGAAACAAGGTGGGACGGGCGGTCGCTGCTGCTATAGAGTTGGAGACGCCCATCGCGTTCTCGTATTTCCCTGTCACAGTCTGCCCAATTTTGCTTCTTCTCTCCGCCAGGCAGTGCATTCTGGCGCTGATGTCGCACATGGAAAACTCGACTGCACGGACCCTATACAAAAATTGGTTTGGCACAACATGACTGCATGACGATCATAAATGATAGGTCATTACATGAAAATCGTGACATGCATGTCATTAGCGGCATGATGTACATGCCACTCGTTTCCTTAAAGGGATGTATACCAAAATTGCTATGGCACAACAAGACTGCATGACGAACGTAAATGACAAGTCATAACGTTAGAATCATGACATGCGTGTATGAGCGGCATGGTTTACATGCCACAGTCTTGGTGCTCTTGCGGCCGTTTCGTTAACTTCATATGTACCAAACTCGGTATAGCGAGACAGCAATGCAAATCCATTTTACGTTCCTTATGCGTGCTTCGCATTTCCTTGATTCCCACTGAACGTGGGATCTGCCAATTTTTTTTTTTACTCCGTGCCTGACGGAGTTCCTGCGTGATGCCTTGGGAGTACATATTTTTATTTTTTGCTCCGTGCCTGATGGAGTTTTTCGGCGAGACATTGGGAGTATGTTCTATATTGTAACACACTCTTGTGGTCGGAGTTCCTGCGTGGTTCATCGGGAGTATTTTTTTGCCTATTCCGTGTTTGGAGGAGTTTTAAAGAGTAACATTGGGAGTATATAGATAAATTTTTGCACTCCGTGTGAACAGAATTTTTGCTTGGTACGCCGGGACTATATTTGGTATGTTTTCTCTGCTGTAGCCACTTTTTACTGCGTCCTGATCGTATATTGTGTTGGGCATCAGCACTATCTTTACATAATGGAATATTCATGACAGCACTTCCCTTCTGTGTTCCAGTGGTTTCTTCAAATAGCGCAAGAAGGTATTCAAAAGGGTAATTGAGTTGTTATTTGCTTTATTTACAATAAACACCAGTCTGCGGTTGCAGATCAAGCAGATGTTCAAAAAATACAGGGAGTAAACAAGGAGACAGAAAGCGACCGATAAGCAGAACACAAGAAGGCAGATCGCCGGAAACGTGAAAAGAAGAGGAATCATGTTTTATGTGCAAGTGGACAAAAGAAAGCAGAGAACGCGAGAGAGATGTGCTGCAAGAGCCGCAGTAATAGTCAAACACAAGGCAACACACGTTCAGCAAAATGGTAAATGCGAACGAAGGCTTCCAGAACAGCATCAATTTGTGTGAATAATTTCATTACTAATCCAACTTAGCAGTAAACTAGAATGGCTGCTTCCTAACAAGAAATCCCACATTTGACATATTGCAAAGACAGGGAGCACAGTTGACGGAGCCAAAGAGATAGGAGAAGGAAATGTCGAAAATGTCTATTTTTCCTTTATATTGTCGCCGTTGCAAATAAATACAGAAAAAAATTTCAAAGCATTTAAAGATATTCAAAGAATCAGCAAAAGTTTCTCGCTAATCTGTGGAAAAAGATCACTGCCGTAGAGCAGAAGTGAAACTTGTACGAAATAAGCAGAGAAAGGTACTCGTACATCAAGAATACGGGTGTGCGAATATTGGAATGTTTAAAATATTCTTGAGTATTGCATATCTAGATAACATTGCATTTTATGCTGATAGCTTAAAAATGCACTTCCTCAAAGTAAATTTTTGTTCTAAATACGTTATTATTACGAAGAGGCATTTTTCTTTTGATATTGGATATTGATTCCATATATAAAATTTGATATTTTTACTCTATTCGTATTCGGAAAATTTGGTCTTCGAACACTTCTAATAAAAAATCTTTCAACATTTCACTCATGATGCGGACGTTTCATGTCCCATCTGTATAAACCAGAAAGCAAAGCAATAATTAAAATTAGGGAAGAATAATGGTTTACGTATAGCTAAAAAGTGTGTTTGAGAAAATGTGTTCAAAAACGTTTTGAACACAGATCAACTGTGCAAAGGGTGTTAAAATGTTAACGGTAATTAAGAATATTAGAATGATTAAAGCCCAGACAGTAACAGCCAGATACTCAACCCTAATGGAAATATGCTTGTTATTTGTACGGGAATTCGATAGCGGTTGTAGTATTTGTAAAAGGGCGTTTTTTTTAGAATAGCCGCAGCGCGATGAAATCCTGCTTATTTCTCTCAGGAAACCGAAACTGAATGGTCAAAAAGCGCTGTTGCCGGTACTTTCCGTGGTCCTATGTGCGACATAGTTGCTGCCCTTGCGCTGCCGCGTAACAGTGAACAATTGTCGTTGTAAAGCGGCTATTCTGGCAAGCGTGATCAGGCGTAGCAAGGAAACAATAAATATTGGCGCTTGATAACACTTGCCTATCCTCGCCCGCCGGCAATGGGAGGAAAACTGGTAGAAGTCACACTGGGCGCATCCAATTGTAGCTGCAACTGCGCTCTTACACCATCCAGTTTGTGTTTACTGAGCGAAATTAATCAGATTTCTATCGATATACAGAAATTAGGAGCATCGCGCTTTAGCAATTATGTCGGGCGCGAACTCCCAGTATAAATAAACTCCATTTTCAATTAGGCTTGAAAGCGTGGCTTTTCAGGTTATAAAGTTAGTCAATCCTGTTATACTATTCGATTTCACTCCTACCATATTACAATGCGCGCTGCCGTGAATGAACCGATTCTGCAAGAACTACGCAAATATCCGGTGCTCTGTGTATATAAGATCTTAGCACATATTTTCTCAAGATGTCTCATAATCACAGAGATACGATGAACACAGGACAAAGGTAACTCGACTCACAGCTCATAGCGCAATGTAAGTTGCCGTTGCGTTGTGTGAATGCTTATTCGTATGTACGGAAATCACAAGATAAAATTATACTGACATTTATACATGTTTACTGACAACTTCACCTGCATTCGTGTGTAACTGTATTCGCATAAAACGATTACGTTTTTGTTAACTCTCTAATCGTCTTTGTATATGTCGATTGGGCGGTAAATTTTCTGCGCACACATTGGAAATTGTTCCAGGGCACAGTCATTAAGACTGGGTTAGAAAACTTTGTCAAAAAAGAAAGGCATATATGGTAAAAAACAAGCAATCATATACGGGCTGTTTCAGTGATACAGAAGTTTCACTAGCACATGCAAGGAGGAACACCAGCACCATCCGCGCCGCTAAAGTATTGGCGCTTAATTCCTTCAGCGAGCCGAAGAAAATGGATCTGAGAAAAAGAGCCTCGCTGATCGCATTAATCGCCCAACAACAAAAATACAATGTAAGGATATACAGGGTGTTTCAGTGAAAACTTGCAAAATTTCTTAAAAATAGGCTGTTCCAGGAAAAAAGGAAAACCTCCTCATGAAGAAACCGTTCGCTGAGGTGAGGTAAACGTCATGA
>JABSTT010001967.1:0-68440 GCA_013339685.2 Hyalomma asiaticum
TAAAATAGGATCCGCTTGCAAACAGATCTGGAAGCCTGTTCAGACTGGAATAATTTTAGTGTGCAAAGTTGCTTTGCAACTCCAAGATTATTATCTTAATGACAAGGGTTTTCTTTTTGTTCTGCTTAGCCGATTTGGCCAAGATGCGCTAGAGAATTTGTTCTCCACATTAAGGGTGAAAAATGCAGTGCCAAGAGCTCTTGAATTCCGCACTGCGATTAAAGCTGCTACTTTGGCACAGTTCTTTCGGCCTAGTAAAAGTGGGAGCTACGCAATTGATGAGGCCCCTTCCCTAGTTGGGATTGAACATTGTCAAGCAAAAATGCAAAATGGCGGTGGCACGGGAGCTGTTGAATTCCCCAATGACTTTCTTGACATTAGCGACAGTGAGCATGAATCTTTCGTTTATTTAGCTGGATTTGTAGTTAAAAGTGTTGTTAAACATACAGGGTTTTGTGAGGAGTGTAAAACTGCCATGGTGTCTGATGAAGCCAGTGCGCTTACAAAAATGAAAAGCTATACTGATGACTGCAAGCTAATATCACCAGCACCAGCTGTTGTTCATTTGCTTGAAACAGCTGAAAATCTGTTTCGGGCAAATAGCAACAGGCTGCTGTGCAATGAAGTTACAATTGCTCAGCTTTCGGCCACATGTAATGACAATGTGCGATCCATGAATTGTTTTCCATCTTGCCACAACGTCCAGGAGAGGCTGCTGAGAGCATTTTTTAAAACCAGAATTCACATTTTTCTACGCAAGGAAAATCTACTGCGTGCAGCTGATGAAGCGAAAAGTGCAAAAACCGGTAGCCGTAGCATTGGAAAGCAAGCCGCTACAACTGATGTAAAATAGCATATTTCTATGTATTGCTTTTTTCATCTTTTCCGGCCATTTTTCTGCAATGCATATCTGCTGTGGCCTTCTGCAGTCGCTTAAGGGGACACTGAAGCTGTTTTCAATTCTCGAATTTAATGGAAGTTCAGAATCTGCGACCTTGTATAGCATGCCTATGATGGTTTTTTTTTTGCTATATTTCATTAAACAACCACGATACGAGCACCCAGACAGTTTGCAGCTCTTGTTTGCACACGGCGCAGTGTTAGTAGAGCAGCTTGCACTGGTTTCTCAGCACTGCACTGCTTCGTTTCATACTTGGAAATTTCTTTGATGGCATATTCACCGATTATGTTACAATACTGCTTTTTCTGCAGCGTATGTGCTGATGCTGCAGCCTATGTCCTGTGGATACCAGCCAGTGTGGATACCAGCCTATGTCCGGTGTGGATACCAGACTATCGCGATTCGCTTATCGCAGTTCTGCTAGTCGACTTCGATGGTAGCTTGTCATCTGCGTCATCTGAACAAAATACACATACTCGAATGCGGGCGACCACTTACGCAGTTGTACCACAAACTCATCGTAATTGCTACGGTTATCCATAATGATAGCAACATGATTTTATAGAGCAAGAAAAAGAACTGGCAAAATGCGCATGGCCGGGCAGATGTGCGGCCCGCCCAGCCGTGGCAGTCAGCTGCTCTGAGACACCCATGATGAATTCATGAAGCCTCTAAACCAATCATACGCAGCGATGAGGTCTGCATTGCCGCCCATGACATGTGCCATGCGTTTTTGCTAAAATAGTCGTTTGCTCAAGTTTATGCCATTTTTCGACTGATTTTCATGTTCACCATACAAAATATCTTTATAATCTCAATTTTGAAAAAGGTGCTTCAGTGCCCCTTTAAGGAACTTCAGTGCAGGTGCTTTCTGCTGCATTCATTATCTAACTGAAATTGCTAACAAGTTTGCACTGCTCATTTTTTAGTGTCTGCACTTTGTTCCTTTGTGAGCAGGGTCCTTTTAGCTGTTTTAATGGTGCTTCTATCTCATTTAGCTTATAATTCTTTATATTACTGATTTCTTTTGTCCATAACCTACATTAACTCAGCTAAACCTATTTTTCACCGTAGTTTCCTGTTTTGCCATTTAATTATTATTAAAGTTATTGCAGTGACCTCAGTTGCGTAGGGACTGTGGTTGTTTATAATTGTAAATTTTTTTACTGTGCGTATTTGTGAGAAGGTGAAAATTAGAAAAGCGGAACCTGATGCACCTGATCCGCGCAAATCAAATTTACTATTATACATTGCTCTTGCACATAAAAAAGCACAGGCTCCATGTTAGTAGCATACCTATTTTCTTCCCCTAGATGTCAATTAAGCCACCAAACAAGAATGCCACCACTCATGAGAACTAACTACGGACGTCAGCAACTAGAATATCAAGTACCCCGATTATTAAACCTTGCAGAGCGTCACTTAGATTTTTATGCACCGCTCTTTGAGCAATTAGTAAAAAACTTTCTCTTAAATTCTCGGATATCTCATGAATAAAATAAACCTCACTAACTTTACAGCTATACCATTTTTGTCTATGAATACGTGTATATGCGTGTATGTTATATATATATAATATTTTTTTCGGTTTGTGTTGAAGGCTGATAATGAAGTGCTTGTTGATAAGATAATGATAATGTTTGTTTTCCATGAAGTGTCTGTTTGATGTATTTTCTTTTATTTGCAGTGAGAAGTACGTATGGTGCATATTTTATTTATTTATCTGGTTTTTTGGTTGTTATATTGCGTTTCTTGTACATAAACGATGTGTACATGCACGCCGAATGCGCATAGGAGTAAGAGCCTCCGTCAGGCAAATTGCCTTTAGCTCTTACTCCTTTTTCTGTATAAGGCAGGAGTAAACTTCAAAAAGAAAAAAAATTCCTACCACTGCATTTGTAAACCTGAATGCTTTTGTAATATATAATCAGGTGTCCAACCTTGCGACAATGGCAGTATTATTTTTTGCCACATGTCAAATGCTGCAACACCTGGAAGAGACATGATTCAGTGATGTCATTTTTTATATATTTTCATGTATTTTTGAAGCACTGCTGGACGGTTTATAAAATAAATAAATAGCCATGCTTTGTGCCTGTGGTGCTTTTCAGCCAGACTCAAGAACGCCAACTGCCTGCTGTAGATTCCAGATAGGAGCCATTAGGACCACAATTTCTACGCCCACCGTTTCTACGTCACCCCCTGGTCAAAGTTAAAGACGGCGGAAATCCTGTCGACGGGCATTTTGCTCAGCGGTGGTGGCAACGAAAAGACGTCTGGATCTTCAGTGATCGTTACCTTCTGCTTTTGCAGATACTGCCCGTCAGGAAATCAGCTAGACTCAAGAACGCCAACTGCCTGCCTGTAGATTCCAGATAGGAGCCATTATCGACCACAATTTCTACGCCCCACCGTTTCTACGTCACCCCCTGGTAAGTTAAAAGACGGCGGAATCTGTCGACGGGCATTTGCTCAGCGGTGGTGGCAACGAAAAGGACGTCTGGATCTTCAGTGATCGTTACCTTTTGCTTTTGCAGGTTGGTTCTTTTTTTTCAATGACTACCTTTAACGTATTGCCACCACCGCGCTGCATCTATTGTACTTTCTGAACTGTAGTTTCTTTTAACCCCTGTGCTGTGTGAACAGAAATGTCCGAGTTTTGTTTGGTTTGTAGTGAGGCTCTTCCAGATAATGCCTCGTATCCAACGTGCTCCGAATGTAACTACGGTTACCATTTAGGTTCATGTTCGGGTTTAACCAAAGCCGCCTTCAAGTCTAAGGATGACGCGATGAAAAAAACATGGAAGTGCCAGACATGCGTTGTCTCAGCTGCCCGTAGCAATCAGTCTGCGGGGAGTGGCCTGAGAGATGAAAAAGCACTCGAAAAAGTGCTCATTGAAATCAACGGAAAGTTGGCTCAGTTACCAATAATCCAGAGCAGGGTGGATGCCCTTTTTTCTGTCAAGGAAACTGTCGACAAATTGGAGCACTCGATTGAGCACCTGTCGGAACAGTACGACACGGTGCTTGCAGAATTGAAAAAGCAATCCGCTGAAATCACAAGCCTAAGAAAGAAAGTTGAAATTGTGGAATCGACTAACAGTGCGCAGGAAGTTGCCGAATTAAAAAAACAAGTAAATACTCTAGAACAATACAGTAGACGACATAATTTAGAAATACAGGGTATGCCGGTTGTCGATAAAGAGGATTTGCTTGGAAGGATTAATCAACTGGCTAACAAACTTCGCCTTCCCGCTTTGACCCGCACTGACCTTGAGGCGTTACACAGACTGCCAGCTAAGCCTAGAAACAATCCCGCAATACTAGTTCGTTTCACTTCACGTGTCTTACGTGATGAGTGGATGTCCAAGAGAACTGAACTTAGAGATGCTAAACTTGCGGTTCAATTCAGAGACAATTTGACGCCGCAGAACAAAAAACTTCTCTGGATGATGAAAGCAAAGGCCCGGGAAATGCACTACGATTTTGTGTGGCAGAAGGATGGGAAACTTTTTGTACGTAAAGCTTCTGGCCAGCGTGCATTGCGCATCGAATGCGAAGCGGATCTTGATAAAATTGCTTGAGCGCAGATACCTTCGCCGCGTTCTTGCTTTCCTTTTATTGCATTTCTGTTTCGATGGCTGACTACACTAAGATTGTGTATCACGATGTTCCTTCGTTCAATTCTTTAGTACATAACGTGAGCAGTAGAAATGATAACATGTCTGTTTTCCACGTAAATGTAAGAAGCTTGAAGAACAAACAACTAGAAATTGATTCATTTTTTGAGTCGCTTGACTACAATTTTAACTTCATGGCATTTACGGAAACTTGGTTTCAGAATGATCGGGATGTTGTACACTTTTCGGGTTATAGATCAGAAGGTGTTTATAGATCAGATCGTAGAGGTGGAGGAACCTCTTTGTATATTAAGGATGGTATTGCTTATGATGTGTTGGGTGAATTTTCGGGTGTTACGGCAAATTATGAATCCGTTGTTGTTAAGAGCGTGGGAACAGTTATTGCTTCGGTTTACCGCCCCCCTTCATATGATACTAAACCTCTTTTTGTATATATTACTTCCCTGTTTGAATATGTGTCTTCAGAAATGTTGCCTATTGTTCTTGTTGGTGATTTTAACATTGATATATTGAGAAACACTCCACAATCAGATCAATTATTAAACTTGATCGAATCATACTCCTGTGGAAATGTAATATATTCGCCAACTAGAATTACAGGATCAAGTGAAACCCTGATTGATTTGTGTGTTACTAGCTTTGATAAAAGTGATGTTATTTCTGGAATTTTCGCGAGCGATTTGAGTGACCACCTACCCATTTTCTGCATCTTTCCTGCTAAAAAAAAACAAAATACGTCGAACTCGTACTGCTCCTGTTCCTTATCGTAGGTTTGATGAAACATCTCTCTCTGCCTTTCGCTCAATGATCGAGCTTGTCGACTGGTCAAATGTTCTCAAGGAAGAAAACCCAAGCACCTCATACGACAGATTTCTGCAAGAGGTCAAGCGTTGCTACGAGGAAGCTTTCCCTAAACGTTATGCGATAATACACAAAAAAAGTAGAAAACCATGGGTAACAAAAGAGTTACATCAGAGAATTAAAGCCCGAGATATCATGTACCATCAATTTATTAATATAAAAGATTTAGCGCTTCTTAACGAGTATAAGAAAGTGAGAAACAAGTTAAACTCTGACCTCAAGAAAGCTCGGGCTGAATATTATAAAAACAGATTCCTTGCTGTTTCCGATGACCCTAAAAAAGTTTGGAACACATTACGTTCTCTAATTGGTCAAGAACAAAATAGCATTCCTAGTACGTTGGTGACTGATGGTGTCTCATACAGTAAAGAGGCTCTGTCAAATAAATTCAATTCATACTTCTTAACTTCAGGTACATATTCGTCTTCCGCCAAGCAATTAGACGTTGAAAGATACATAACTTCCTCTTGTATGAATTCTCTGTTTCTATCGCCATGTAGTGAATTGGAGATCTTTTCTTTTCTTGTGAGGCTAAATAAAAATACTGCTGCCGGTAACGATGAAATCAAAGCTATTCCAATAACTTTTGTTTCAAATTTACTTTCAGCACCTTTACAACATATTTGTAATAGAGCGCTAGGAACAGGCATTTTCCCAGCCGCTATGAAAACTGCGAGGGTAACAGTCTTACACAAAGGAGGCCCTATCAATGATTTTAATTACCGACCGATATCGGTATTACCCTTATTCTCGAAAGTGTTAGAAAACGTAATAAAAACAAGGATAACAAAGTTTCTCGATGATCATGAATTACTTGTCTGTGAGCAATTCGGCTTTCGAGCAAAGAAATCTACAGAAATGGCATTACTTGGCATTAAAGAACAAATCGCTAAAAATATAGACAGCAAGGAGTTCATCCTGGGGATATTTTTAGACTTTCGAAAGGCATTCGACTCGGTTAAGCATGATATTCTGTTCAAAAAATTTACCGTATTATGGCATTCGAGGTATTGCTCTAGAGTTAGTACGTAGCTATTTAACAGACAGGTTACAATATACATGTGTTCACGGGTATAATTCGCAGTTAAAACCAGTAACAATAGGTGTGCCTCAGGGTTCTATACTGGGACCTCTATTTTTTATTATTTATATAAATGATATCGTTCACGTGCCAGTGGCTTCTTCTACAGTTATGTATGCAGACGATACAAGCTTGTTCTTCTCTGGCAGCTGTCTAAAAGATCTAGAGAAGAAAGCGAATGAATGCCTGGTCTCACTCTCTTACTGGCTAGATTCGAACCAACTACAATTGAATGTTAGTAAAACTAAATTTATTTTATTTAAGAGCAAAAACAAGTGTGAAGATTACAGGATTTCTCTCTGGTTTAAAAATAATGAAATCCAACGAGTCCCTTTGTTTAAATTTTTAGGTGTACTTTTTAATGAGCACCTGAGTTGGACACCTCAAATAAATAAAGTACACGCCAATATGTCTCGATCGATTTCTGTTTTAAACAAACTTAGGTCCCTAGTTCCAAACTGGTTAAAGCTCCAGCTATATTATTCGTTAGTTCATTCCCATCTACATTACTGTCTTTTAATTTGGGGCACAACTTCCAAAACCAATCTAGACAGGCTGTTAGTTTTACAAAAAAGGTCTGTACGCTACATAGAAAATCTGCAACCTAGAGAACATACTCCTCCATTTTTCGGCAAGCTTCAGATACTTACTGTCTACCAATTATACAACCTTAAACTCAGATTATATGTCATTAATGAAATAGGAAACACCGTTGGCACTTATATGGAGCATTGCTACCCAAGCGATACTCCCTATGATCTACGCTTTGATCGTTTTCGATTGCCTTTATTCAGAACAACCTATGGTAAGCAAACATTATCATATCAAATACCTTATCTACTCCACAAAAATAGCTATGTCCGTGAACTTTTGGAAGAACGTAATACTAAAAACAGTGTGAAGAAAAAAGTTAAGATGTACTTCCTTACTTGTAAGGAGCCATAATTGTATTATTTATTATAGATATTTCTTTTGTGTCTTTCGTACTTTTGTATATTAGATAAAAGTTTCTTATTTTCTTTCTCTGCAAATGTATTTCTTTATGGTACTTATAATTCTGTCAAAAATTTCTCATGGTTTCAGTTTTTTATATATATATTTTTTATCTTGCTACTGTAAATTGGTGATGACTCTAATGCGTTATTTTAAATTGTATGTCTCGACATCTGTTATACTTTTTGAATTTCAATTATGTGTCCCCTCATTCTAAAGAAGAATGACATGTGTATCATTTGTTCCACTTCATCTGAGCAAATGTATGGGTGGAGGGACCTTAGTCAGGCAGAGGTAATCTGCCTTTAGTCCCTTCAACCTAGGCAATCTTTGTTTTGTCTGAATAAACAGTGAATGAAAAAAATGAATAGCAAGAAAACGAGATTGCAGAGTGAATGACACACATAAATAGCTATACGATTTGATTGACATATGAAATGTCATTTATTATGTGGTATCTGCATGTGCTCAGTCATGCTGTGCTTGCAAAAAGCAGTCACTCATAGGTCCTCATGGAAGTGAAGGTTTAGGTGAGAGCCTTACATCCTGTGTTTAAAACTTCAAGTTATTAGACATTTATTCCACCTGAAAGCTGTCGTGGAACACATGTGCAGAGAAGGAACTTTCAGATGGAAACCAAGGCAAAACCAGTGCACAACTCATGAGGACAGAAATTAAATGCGAGGCACAGTGACTGTCTACCTCATTCCCTGTCGTCACAAGGTGCAAGCAGTTTTTGCATTATGACAAAGGACAACCAACTAGTTAAGAGATGTGTTATGCCTGATCGAGAGCTAAGTTAATTTGCTAGTGACACTGTCCTTTAATTACAGAAATTCTTAAAAGCACGAATAAGACAATGCAGAAAACTGCCCTAGACAGACGCTAAACGTTATAACAGCTTGATGTTTTGAAAATCTGATGCATTTTAATGCAAACGCCGAAGTGGTTAGGCTGCGTGTGCAACCTTGTACTGCGTTTAGGAACCTGTCGAAGAGAATCTTGCAAGCTAGTTGACAGGTCGAACGGCAATAAAAAAAAAAAAAAGAAACGTGATATCTGCATTTGTTGCGTTTTGAAACCAGCTACTTCGGAGATTCGGTAAATAGCGAAAAATACGAACAGTGAATAAAGTGAATGGTGTATAAGCTAAAAAATAATGTATTGATGTGCTCATATCGTGGCCATGGTAGCAACTCGAGCACGCCGATAGTGCGTGCACATAAAATGTGCAGGTTTTGCGTCCATGCATTATATGCCACTGTTATTGCATGAAGGAACTCGCTCCGTGTAATTACTGCAAAGCTCCAACATGTGCCCACGGCGTCAATGTACCGCGGCTCTGCACAATTGTGAAATAAGCAGGCATCGCTGTCGCGCCTACGACAGCGTGCCAAAGAGAAGCAGAGTTGCAGCAGGAAGGTTGGCTTTGACACCAAACCACGTCTCACAGAAACGGCTTGTTCTGAAGACGGAAAACGTACAGCGATCCGTTTCCCGTCCCGTATGCAACCTTTTCGCTCTAATCGACCAACGCTGCAACACGGCGTTTTACGACCGCTCCGGAAAGGCTCGCGCGCGTCTCCCGTCCGGCCGTGCGAAAGAAAGACATACAATGCATACAAGTCATCTCATCGCACTTTACGGCTACCAATAATTGCACACTGCATTTATCAGCAATCAGTCAAATACAAAGCAAGTCTACCGCACGCGACATAGCGGCAACGAGGCCGAAGTCCAGGACGACAACCGCCGACGACTGCTCCCGCAAGAAACGCGCTTTCAACGACGGCTGCCCAACGCGCGCAGTAGCCTGGCTGGCCTGGGCGCGATAGCCGCCGCGTGCTTTCGCTTTCGCCTCCATAGTTACTTGTGGACACTCTAGGGGCGCTGCTGTAGCTGCTAGGAGAGGAGGAGCTGAGGGGGGCACTTGGCGCTGTAGGGGCTTTACGCTGCGCGAGATATGGACGCCATCTGGCCATGATATCGGGAAATGCAAGAAGCTTGCGTAGTACGCAGAGCTACTGGTAGGTGGCAGCACCGTGTCGTTTTACCGAAGCGTAGGAAACGTCCGCTCCTAACAAGCAATATGGTCTTTAGAATTACGCATATCTATGTATTTTCTACTAAAGGAACACACTATCTAATGCTTACGTATATATGTTGCTCCTCAGGTGTGCGTAATATTTGCTTTTTGGTCGACTGTGTTCAGAAGTATGAACGTAGCTACTAGTTCAAGCTGGGATGTCGTTCAGGAAGGGGTTCACCTTTCGCAGCAGGATAGACACACCCACACACACACAGGCAGACCAAAATGTCTGCGTTGAGGTATCCCAAGAAGGACTATCGTCTTTAATATCGTCTTTAAAAAAAGCAAAAGAAAAACCTGGTGTGAACGTTTGGGTGAGTGCAAAAAGACACAACGAGATGGATTACTAAACGCGCAAACAGGGAAACAAAACACTACGCAAGAGGCACAGTGGACAAATAAAATAAATATTCTTCGTGTACGCTCTCGTGTTGTGTTCCTTTGGCGCGTTCTTCTTTTATATGCGCATTGAGGAATCAGTAGCTGTAGTATAAAGCATGCTAGTCCATCGGCACGTTCTGCTTGACAGACTGAGTCTATTAGTCCCGCAGTGGGCACAAAACTGGTACTGTTCGGGACCATATTTTGAAATGTCAGAAAATGCCAGTGACTTTTCGCACAATTGCATATGGTACGCCGTACGCAAACTTGAAATTTCCGGTTACTAGATCGAACTGTGAGCAAAAGCGATCCGTAGACCTAGCGATAGTGGCGTCATCGCCAGGAGGTCAGCAACACCAAAAAGTATGCGTTTTTAGACTGGGTTATACAATGCAACGTAACCACCATCTTTCGATATTGACGGAAATGCACCATGCCCATTTGTCCTCCCCCCCCATGTGTCTCTGAAATGACTTTTCGATTCTTAGTTCCCCGAAAACAACAGTTCGAGTGCTAGAACTGAGTTCGCTCTAAGCAATCGTGATAGAAAATTACGTGATTGTAAAACATCAGCGATCGACAAGTATAGTCTTTACGACTGAAACGACGTCGCATTAGTTTCTTCGGAACGCCTTTTACCGCATAGGTATGCGCTTATTGTAGTGATTGGGCAAATTGTTATGCAAGTCCAGCTAATTTAATTTCGACTAAAGGAGCCCTACTATTAATGAGAACAGAATCGCGCCATCGAATTCAAAGCATATTCATCTGAGATGTGCACAAGTGTTTGAAGAGATACAACAGATTTCACAAAACCCTCCTTCCATTCATACCAACACAGCTCTCGGGGCACACATATAATGCACACTTGCACACCGTTTCATGTCACGTCTACATTGCAGCAAAAGAAAGTTTACGTGCTTAAGTTTTACCGCGTCGTAGGTTTCAGCTGATTTCGCTCATAAAATTGGAACAACTGCTGGAGAGCACAATGCCAAGCGATTGGTTGACGCCCATGTATAATGTAATGCTCCCGCCTTGCTATATGGGGTGAGCATGACGGGAGCAATTATGTGGGCTGATAAGTAAGCTCTCATCAAGCCTGTTGACACTCTACAAGTGACGTCATTCATCAATGTCAACAATGGGCATGACATCGGCGCTCTATGTCGCTTCAGTCTCGCTCTTGGCGGGTATTAAAGAGGCCGGAGTTCACTAAGTTGCAAAAATGAGTAGCTGCAACGTTTCGGATTCCTGTAAACGTTTACGAGCTTGCTGGATGACAGATTTAAGTTCAAAGCTGTGGCTAGCCGCTCGTCGGTCAATCGAGTACTGTTAAAGTCTTCCATTGAGATCGATAAGATCATTCCTTTAGTATAAAACTTCCTTGATGTAATTTGCATAATGTGTTGTAACGTCCTGTGTTGTGTAATTGCCTCAGGTTACTTACTAATGTACGTTGTTGTGTCGACTCAAATGCCAAGGATATAAATGAATGATCACTCTTTTCCAGTTTTCAAGTGATTTCGAACGCTTTTCCCGACACGATCGGTAGATAAAATGTGTAACAGACCTAAATGAGGCGGTTTACACGCTGTATCATGCTAGTTTGTCAAGATTATTAAAATTTACGAGTCATATACCCCAACTTCCGGAAACGATTACTTGTGAGTCGACAATGCTTTCTTTTGGGGTACGACTGCAAAAGCCTCTGGACAAAATGAAGTTGTAAACAGTCAACAAAGCTACGAAATATAACGAGCAATAACGCTGTAGAAATTCCGAGGTCCGTATGTAGCAGACACAAACAGTTACGCCATAAGCAGACATTGCGACACGTTATATATGGGTGAAATATTCTAGGCTGTCGTAGTGTCCGTCAACGGCAGGGACAACGAATTTGCCACTTCCAATTTGAGACGCTTAGAGTGAAATCGTCACTGTTCGGAGGAGACGTTCTCACCTGCAAACGCCAGGATCAGGGATGCAATGATGACGGCTGCAAGCATATTTGTCTTTCGATGCGCGGACCTTGCCTTACCGCCGACTGACCGGATAACGTGCGTGCTTTGCGCCCACCTGCGCTCTCGCCGACTCTATCTCTGCGTGCTCCGACGCGGCGGAACGCACTTGGAATCTCCTGATAACACACAGGGGCGGGAATATACGCGAGCGCTGCGATAGGCGAGGGGCGTTCGTCGTAACGTGCGCCCAGTCGATAACTCGCGACAAATTCCATGCCAGGACGTCGCTAAATAAGCAGTGCGCGCAACAGATGACCTTTTCTAGTAACACGGCAGTTTCTCGCGCGGAGCCGCCTTGGTGGATCAGTGGTTTCGGCGCTCAGCTGCTCGTGGCCACGGCTGTAGCGTTTTGTTGGAGGCAGAGTGCTATGGAAGCCCGTGTACTCTGCAATGTCAGTGCACGTTAAAAAACCTCGGATAGACGAAATTTCCGGAGCCCTCCGTTACGGCATGGCAGATGATGATATTGTGCTTTTGGCACGTAAAACCGTAGCGGTCATTATTATTTTGCGTGTGGTATGCTGAGTAAGCTGTGCTTCGTATGAAAGAGCCGCAGTTTGAAGCCGCAAGCTTACATCACTCCATCACGTCAGGCTTTGGGTTAAGCCAGTGCCGTTTCGCGAATTTTCTGCTGTTTCTTCGCTGTAGCAGCTTATCTACCGACACAGCAGGATAGATCTTGTATGCCTGCATAGGTATAGCTAAATGCTATCGGTGAATGGCTGAGCGCTAGGAAAAGAAAAAATACTATGAAAGAAGAATAAGAACAGGCAGAAAATTACGTGATTCAAACACTGTTTTTGTGTCCCACCCAACTAGGTGGACGAAATTGTCGGTGTTGCTACTTATAATTTTTTGACAATGCACTGTACACAGTTGTCAGTTGGTGTCCTGTGCTCCGCGGTGCCGTTTTACAGGACGTTGCAGCAAACACTTAAAAAAATATTCCTTCAGATAGGTTGTTCGAGAAACAACTCACATGTTCAGAAGGAACCTGTTAGTTGAGGTGGATGTCGAGAAGTGTCAAGAATGCTAATTAATTATTTCTTAATGAAAACATTTAACTTTTTAATTATTAACTTTTGGTGCCTACGGTCAATGCCGAGTTTTTAGCCATGGCAATGACGATGTCATATCAGCTTTTAAAACAAACAAAAAGGCATTGTCTGAAGCCGTGCAGCGGGTAAAAACATGGGCTTTTTTTCGCACAAAAACGAACCTGAGCGCGTGAAGAGAGCCGGAAGTCACGTGCACATGCTACTTTAACTGGCGACATGTTCCAAAGATTGCGGTAGCCAATTTTTCGCTATTTCTCGCTGGGACTTCAAAACCTCGGTGGTCTTCATAGGCAGAAACTAGCGTTATCTTTTGTTTATTCGCTTGGTGGAAGAAGAAGCCTATTTATCATTGGAAACTACGCTGCCGCGAGTTTTTGAGAGCCCAGACATATTGAACTGACCGTCGCAGGCATTGTAACACGTTACCAGCGGACGTTGCGTTTGCACGCGAATTCCGGCGGTCCTTTGGAAACGAGTCTCAATTTCATGAGAAAAAAAAAACGCCATATTTTCGAGGGCTGCAGGGCTTCAGAGAATGACCTTTTCCTTGCATGCAAAACTGATACGGCATCGCCGTGTTTGTGGTTACACTCACCATCGACAATAACCCCAAAATGATTTGATTGATTTGTGGGGTTTAACGTCCCAAAACCAGTTCTGATTATGAGAGACGCCGTAGTGGAGGGCTCCGGAAATTTCGACCACCTCGGGTTCTTTAGCGTGCACTGACATCGCACAGCACACGGGCCTCAACATTTCGCCTCCATCGGAATGCAGCCGCCGCGGCCGGGATTTGATCCCGCGACCCTCGGATCAGCAGCCGAGTACCTTAGCCACTAGACCACCGTGGCGGGGCAACCCCAAAATGCGGCGAATTAGAAAGTTAATTAGAAGATCATAGTTAATAACCAATGAAAATGGCATGTTTCTCACGATTACAGACGCTCGCTCAACCTGACAGGTTGTTCTTGAAGGAATATTGTGTTTTTCTGGAAAAGTCCATCTTCGGGAATTTTTTGGAGGTGTTCACTAAAACACCCGATGTATTTCAACGCTACTTTGGCATATAATAGTTTTCTATTTAAAGTAGAAAACTCAGGTGGTTAGTTTGTGATCGTATACCAGCATTACAGCGTTAAGACACTACATGGTATTTTCTTTAATAATTGTTTATGTACATCACTGTTCTTAACTAATCGCAATAAAGAAGCTTTGTAAACATACAATGCTATCCTCAACTCACCTTTAAATTAGCACTTACTGTTATTTTTTGAGTAGAACATGCAGGACCCATCTAGGACTACCAGACAGTAGTTCTGGCCAACCTTGAAAACACCAACGACCACACGCGAGACTGCGACTAACTTCGTATTGCTTACTGATCTCTTGGCTAACGGGAGTATTGTAATATGTGTTGACTTACATAATTCACAAGAATTATTTAACATTAAGGGTATTCCTTTACACACAACATACCTACAGTGGAAAGGTATGTAGAGCCTACTCTTTGGTGCGTTAATAATGTATTTGTGCTCAAGCTCTTAGAACACTTTTAATATAACACGCAAGATTTTAAAAAAGGTAGCACGTAACTAGGCTCCTTCACGCAGGGACGTTAGCACCTTAGGGGCCTATGCCGTACCACGGGATACGGAATACTATTCCGTGCTGGTCCTTCCTGATTGGTTAGTCCTGCCTGCGAGGGCAGAGTCGACTAATAGCTGACCAATCCAGAATCCTTGGTCGGTCAGTCGTACCAAGAACAAATGACTGATGTTCC
This sequence comes from Hyalomma asiaticum, assembly GCA_013339685.2. Lineage (NCBI taxonomy): Eukaryota > Metazoa > Arthropoda > Arachnida > Ixodida > Ixodidae > Hyalomma > Hyalomma asiaticum. The sequence continues at coordinate 14,810 of JABSTT010001967.1, forward strand.
GTTCAACCGTGTTGACCGTCTGCTGAAAATAGTCTTCAAGGTACCCTACGGCACCGGCTCGAACCCAAACCGTAATGCCATTCGCGTATATTGCACTTTGCAACGCATCGAGTTCATCCAGTTCTCGAGCAAGGTGCGCCATGCCAATATTGAAAAGAAGCGGGGAGACGACTGCCCCCTGAGGTGTTCCACGTGAACTAATTCGTAGTTTTTCGACTTCACTTCTCCCACCCTTAAAGGGCAACTCCGGGGATTTTTCAGTGTCCACTGATCTCAATAAAATTTTCAATATATATTCTCCTCGGTATTGTAATAATATATGCCAACTCAGGCGGATGTAGACCATTTAATTTTCCTGTAAATGAATTTTAAAATTTTTAGCGGATTCTCACACGGGCCACCCTGTGTTTTTGACGTCATCACCTCCGCGCTGCCTGTACCCGAGCCAGCGGGCCTTCAAAAGAAAAACGGCGATACTTCAGCGCTCAAATTGTCGCTGTCAAGATCAGAAAAGCTGGCATAACTCAATATAACGTCGGATGACCTCGATACTGGCACTTTTTTGGCGCCAGTTCCATATTGCTGGTGAAGAGAAGGTTGTGACGGCACCTCACATTCTCCACGAAGCATCTACCCGTTACGGTTTGAAGACGACTTTCAATTGCGTATTTAAAATTATTAGTGCGTTTCTGAGCAAATTGAACCACCCTGGCGGTTTCAGGGCTATCAGTACTATAATTGGAAAACATTGATATCAGAACATGGTGAAAAAACCGCCGGAGTTGCCCTTTAAGGTATGTCACCACCTTTGAAAGGGCGTTTTTATTATAAAACCGCAAATTGATAAAATCGCGCACACTGGTTCATATCATTTATGAATTCCAATATATGGGCATGAGATAAGTTATTAAAGGTCTTAGCTAGATCGAGGGCAAATATAGCCCTGACATCGCGAGTGTTGTAGTCAATGATGTGAGATTTGAGGAGGACATCACATACTGCGTTGAGAGATGCGTACGGAAACCCACGATATTCGGAGGGAGGATACCCTCTTCCTCGATTAACGCGGAAAACCTACCATTCAATGCCCCGCCACGGTGGTCTAGAGGTTATGGCACTCGGCTGCTGATCCGAAGGTCGTGGGATCGAATCCCGGCTGCGGCGGCTGCTTTTCGATGGAGGCGAAATGTTGAGGCCCGTGTGCCGCGCGATGTCAGTGCACGTTAAAGAACCCCAGGTGGTCAACATTTCCGGAGCCCTCCACTACGGCGTCCCTCATAATCAGAGCTGGTTCTGGGACGTTAAACCCCACATAACAAGTTCAGCTATGCCGATGATACAAGCGTACTTTAGTGCATTTCTTTCATGTACGATTCGTTTGTGAAAGTTTCATATAACACACTCCCTGAATTTGCAAATCATGACGTCATGCATAAGAAAACTACATACTTATAAGAATGAAAAAGAAAACAAGGAATGTCAACGCGCGGACAACGCCTTACGTAATATATGGGAAGGGAAAGGTAAACAGATTAAAAAAGAAACACGAGACCGACAACTCGAACTAAAAATGAACTAACAGCAGTGAGGAAATCAATTGAGGTGTTTGCTAAGCGATGCTAAAGATAGCTACGTCGCAAATTTTTGAAGAACGCTGGGAATAAATTTTGGAAACTCTCAAATCCGTATAATCTGGGCCCATGTGCTTCTCTGAAGAAAAACAGCGAGGTTCCTGTAAACTCCTTCAACGATTCTTTGAAGTAAGTTTTTAACAATATATATATGACGGAAAGGCACCATCCATAGAACCATCCCCATACAAAAGAATTATTGTTGATTGATTTGTGGGGTTTAACGTCCGAAAACCAGCTCTGATTATGAGGGACGCCGTAGTGGAGGGCTCCGGAAATTTGGACCACATGGGGTTCTTTAACCTGCACTGACATCGCACAGCACACGGGCCTCAACATTTCGCCTCCATCGAAATGCAGCAGCCGCCGCAACCGGGATTCGATCCCGCGACCCTCGGATCAGCAGCCGAGTACCATAGCCACTAGACCACCGTGGCGGGGCACCGTTGTAGTACTAAACTAGGTACTATCGGCGTCAAATGAAACGCGAACTGCGGAGCGCGTGGCCCAAAGACCAGCAGTAGTACATTGCACGCCGTCCAGTCATCACCGGCGTTCACATCCCGTTTCGCAGCGCTGCACCATCCACGGTAGTGCCATATTTTCGTCTGTGTTTGAGAGTAATAAAAGAAAGCAGAAGCTTAAATATTGCAGATGACAGCGAGCACCGTAGCACAATTAGCCAAAACTATATCGGCGCCGAATGAATGCAAGCGGTTGTGCGTGTAGTACCGTCTTCACCGTCATGATTAAAATAGATAGGCTCGTGCGCTTTGTCACTACATCACGGTGTAGTTAAATAGCGCAAAACCCCAGTGATTGTTCTTGTAGAAAACAATATCTGAACACTCGTTTTTTTTTTTTGCTCTCAAAGCGTTCGACTGACCGTTGACGAATAAGCCATTGCATGCTACAGCGGTATCGAAAGGTCTTACGTACGGTCCTATACCGACGGCGGCTGTACTTTTCCATCCACTTGAATTTCTTTCCATTTATGTAATCATTACCGTAATACAGCTAAAAGAATACATTTACGTTTTCCCTATGCTCTTGTTCGCATCACTGTCAGTGGAATTCATTAGGTTGTTTCTAACACAGAAATCATCTCTTGATCCATTCACCTTTCGTTATTTGATGGCGTGGAAGATTTTCTGGCGGACTTGGTGCCTTTAGGCAGCATGCGAGGGTTTACTAATCAGCAGCGTGTTTCTACTTAATAGATAACGTCTTGTTGCAAAGCGAGTCCCACTCTAGGTGTCATGGCTATGAGTAGAGCTGACTAACACACTCATGATTAAATGTACAGAAATACCCATTGAAGTGGACGGGACCGCAATTGTAGCTCAGTTAGTAGAGCCTCCGACGCGTTATCCGAGGGGTTAAGCTCTGGCAAAGGTCCTACATAAAAATATTGGAGGTGCGAACATTCTGAGCAAATAAAGTGTGTGTGTGGGGGGGGGGGGGAGGTGGGGGGTGATTATGGTGGTGTTACTTTGCTGGGTCAAACCTAAACACACAGAAAAAAATGTTATAAGAATTTCTGGTCACGCACTTTTCGCGGCAGCTATACATAGTTTATTCGCCAACAAAGAACAAGTATTGACTCCGAGATTCACAAGCAGCGATTGCCTCTGAGATCCGTGTTGTCTCAGAGAAGCTCAAGCAAGGGCGCTTGTCCATGGTTCGCTTCCATAAAAGCGCCATGTATCCAGAAAATGGCGGTTCGTATAGAGCTTAGCGCTATCTACTGAAACGAGGAAACATCCGCCACAAACTAATATAATGTGGATGTGACGGGATCCAGTAAAAAACAAAAGTGACGTCATCTTGCCGTGAATCCATGGCGAGAAATTTTGTTTTTCTGGCTCCGGTTTGAACTGGGATGGTACTTTTGAACACATTATATTAGCTCTAAGCTTTACACCCACTAATATACGAAACACCGCTTGGTAGAGTCTTGCGGCAGAACTCTGGCTGCGGTGTCTCTCACGTCTTCTACCCTGAGAAGACGTCTGACCAGAGCCCAGCAGTCCTCGTTGAGGTCCTCCAGCTGCATTCGGCCATCCTCGCGGCTTTCGCAAGTCACGCGTTGTTTGACAACGCCTGCCACCCGCATGAAGTCGTCCATGCTGTGGATGCTCCTCAATGCAGTTCGCACCAATGCTGCGGCCTCAGCGTCGCTTACCGATAGCTGCTGGGCGAGCTCGTCCCACAGCGAGGGTTGTTCGGCTACAAGCTCGAGGGCTTCGGCACCATATCTGTAAGGGATAAATCAATAAGTTCGACAGTCTTACGCGGCGAAGCCACGATAGTGTTGCGATGCCTGGTGTGGCCACCATTCTGTCCTCCTAGTGCCCTTTACCTTGCACCGAAACCTGAGGAGTATGCGTGATTATAAGCTCGAAGGCAGCGGAGCGCAGAGGAGGAACTATCTAACATCTAAAATATTACTTTAAAAAGAAGCATACGAAAAAGTTCTAAAACCCTCTGTGTGCGCAGCTAGATACCAGTAATATCAAGTGAAAATAATTGCTCAGCATGTGTAGCTCTCAGTGTGTAACAGTAAGAAGGCTCAACCAAGCAGCTGTCAATCAGTCTTTTAAAGGGTCCTGCATCACATTTTTGAACTTAGTCGAAAAGCCTTGACAGATGGTCGTGGAGGCTGCTGTGAACACGTGAGCCAAATATTGGTGCAATGAATGCACCAGGGAATTTGCGATTGGGTTTCCAGCATAGCTGGAAATCGCTTGACCACCTTTCAACAACTGACATCAAAAGTAGAACCCAACTACGTTGCTTCACTCTGTTTGTTTTTGTGGAAGTAAAATGCGCAGCAATTTTTCTTTTATTTGATGTCCTAAAAACTAACAAATAAGGCATTGCCGAGGAAATTCCTTCGAATATGGTATCAACAATGCTAGTTCCACTTAAAGAGGTGGAGCCAATGTTTTTGCGACGTTATATGCTGAAAGACGAGAAGGCGGTCACTAGGCGTATTTGAAACCAGACTGCGAATTCCCTTATATTTGGCTCAGGTGTTCACAGGAGGCTCGCCGTCTGACGGGCGCCGTTTTTACACTATGTAAGAGATGCTGCTGGTCTCCTTTAAGATGGAGAGCTCCCGCGAGTTATCGAGCCCTTCTATGATTGTGCTTGATGATAATGACCATACTAGGCAAACAGAAGATTAAAGGCACATAATCGGCAATGAGCTGAAAGTGACAGGAGGTTTGGTCTTTTTGGTGCGTTTCCTTTTTAGGCGTTTGTTCAATAAAATTTCACTTGTCAGACAGCGCTGGTTCTGCGTTCTGCACCTGTGCGTTCCGTTGTTTTCACGCTGATAGGCAAATATGCATCAATACGTCGCTAGCCAATCCTTCTACATTACTATATATAAGGCTAAGTACGCGGAGGGTCTTTCGCTCGGCCGGCAGTTAGGTGCATCCCAACATTGTTACAAAAATTCCAATGCACCCCCCCTCCACACACACACACACACACACACACACACACACACACACACACACACACACACACACACACACACACACACACACACACACACACACACACACACACACACACACACACACACACACGCACGCACGCACGCACGCACACACACACACACACACACGCACACACACACACACACACACACACACACACACACACACACACACCAAGAAACAAAACGCTCAGTGCCAGTGCCACAAAGGAGCGCTTTTACGTGCTTTCTTTGGCGCTGCGTTTATGGCATTTTTACACGCGGGACGCCGGCAGACAGCGAACCGCGACTTGAAAAGTGCGCAGAGCAGTTCTGCAACGTGGCACAATGTGGCCAAAAAAGAAATAAAAATTGACCCGACAATTCCGAAAGCGCTGTGTAATGATTGTTAGTGGATCAATAAGAATTAGCCATATCACTTCATTCGTGCATAATTGCTTCCAAATAATGCTTTCAAGCAAATGTTAATGGCACCATATATATAACATAGCTGTAGGTAAGCGTGTTTTCTTGGCGAATACATGCATGTATAACCCATATATCGGCACTATGTTATTCCTACATATCCATTAGGATGCTGCGCAAACATATACAATTATTGGAGTTGACGCAACGCAAAGCTGATTAAGTAAAATGCAGTTTTGCCTCTTTTGGAAAAATTAATAAAGTAAACTGAAGTACGACTTTCATGGAATGTACTTGCCAAGTTCTTGTTAGGGGGCTGGTACACGAAAGAAAAAAAAGATCATGACAGCTGCACTAACGTGAATCCTTGGAAAGTGCGAAGCATGCGGTGATGCGCCGGTGTTTCCCATAGGAAGCGTTAGTCGCTGCTGATGGGCTTGCTTTACCGTGGGCACGTCGACGACGTTAGACGCCAACGCTACACATACGCTGTCTGGGTGCGCGGCCTTCTGATGGGCCCACACAATTTTCGCAACAAAAGTTAGCAATTTCTCTCATTAAGGCAATTAAATGCTGACTATTCCTTTATTTAAAATTACTTTAAATCATGTTAGTTTATTTCGAAACGGTTCTATCCATCATACTTGTTTTTTTTTACCATAGTATGACAACTTCACCGTGACGACAGCAGATGCACGCCGACAAGCCTTGCACTTAAGGTGCTCCGCACCGAAAAGAAACGAGATTTGCGCTACATGCATCAGGGTAATACGTGGCTTAACCTCAAATACATCGCCTGGTCTTTACTTTCTAAGCGGAAGCTTGGGCTAGTTGGTTCTTATCTTAAAGAATAAACATCGCAATAAAGACAACTACAAGAGCGGAGATAATCCCGCTCATCGTACATACTATTCAACGACAGTGATGCAACACACATTGTCCCTACTAAAAAGGCGACACCGCAATATGCGGGACCTCAAAACGTGATACAAGAACCGTACGTTATCCTTGTATGGTCATGTGCCGTGAGGCCACTTACAACCATCTGTTCATGAGGCCATCTTAAGTTGCCGAGCTGGTCTGAGCGGTAAAAAGACTGTGCAAACCAAGCTATTATCTAACAGGACAAGAAATAACATCCACCATCTTTATGACACGGCAACTCGCGTACATGTCACCCGTTCTTTGCGGGGAGTGCTTAGAATGCCAGAAAGTGGACACAAGAGGAAGCACAACCGTCTCCGACGTTATATATTCGCGGCCAGAACAATTTTCTACCGGGGGAAGGAATATAGTATACCTTTGGCTAATGTGGTACTTGGTTATTCCGCTTATTAGAGTGGGCGAATACCGAACTCGGACAGACCACCGGCAAGGCACCGCCGTAGAGCGCAGGCTGCGCACTCGCGTGTTCGCTTTTATAATGTGGACGACCGCACGTGAGAGCCGTGCTTACCTGTCGACTACGGTGCGATTGACAAACAACGCAGCTCGAGCAACGAAGTCCGAGTTGCGCCGTGTCACGTCTCGGATAGCGAACCATTCCTCGTACACGTTAGACCGACTGAGCAACAAGCAGTCCACGGTGACGCTCAGGATGCTGTAGTTCTTCTCGATCCCCTCGCGAAGACGGCGAACAAAGGCAGTGGCAAGTTCAGGAATTCCCATTCTCACGTGGAGCCTGCGGACGTTCCGTTTGCAATATAGCGCGTCTGCCAAGAGCTCTATTTGCGGTCCTGTCATGGATACCGCTTTAACGCGCAGCTCGCTCACGCTCGCGTTCTGGCGCAGCGACTCCAAGATGACCGCCCATCCTATCTTCGTCTCTTCTGAAAAAGGCTCATAGAGGCATATTGCCAGGTGAAGCTCCTTCAGGGCGGAGGTTGTCGAGATGTAGCGAGCAATATCGGCGATCTGGCCGTCGTCCTCGTCGGGTATCCATATGGACAGATGAGCAGTCGTCACGTGAGTGAACGACGGCAAACGTCGAAACATTCGAGACATTTGCCCGCGGTCTCGACAGGGGTACAAGTAAAACTCGGAGATTGCTCTGCACTCGATCATCTCGTGCCGATCCAAAATGGAGAATATCGTGTCGAAAGACACTTGGTCCTCTATGCCACTTCTCTGGAGCGCACCCCACAGCGTTTGCCACATGAAACGTTCGGTGCAGTCTCCTTCAATGGTCAACTTCAAGGGACTTGCTTTCGCTTGCAGAGACTGGAAAAGGTTTTCCCATTGTTGGGGCTTCCAGATCCTCAGGGGCAAAGTTACTGCTTGGAGCGTCTCGTTCCTCAAGAGTGCGAAGAGCCAAGGGCCAAAGTCTGTCTGACGCGAGGTTGTCAGACCTCGTTCTGTGCTCATCGAAGCGTCGTGCGAGGCCGAGAACAAAGCTTTAATGTCCAACACGCGCAAGGTGCGGTTTCGGGTCAAAACATATGTAATGATGTCAGCGGTGTCCGCATCTATGACGAAGCCGTCGAGAGTTACTTCAGTCATGGTAGTGTTCAGAAGAAGTCCATTTAGTACGCACATAAGCGATAGTGGCCTGACTTCATTGTAAGATCGCGCGGTGAACTTCTTCATAGTTCTCGCGCCTGCGAGGAACTTCGCAAACAAGTCACGGTGTTGCGGGCGAGCTTCGGTGATTGCCGAACTGTGAAAGGACAGCTCCTCGAGAGTTGAGTTTGCGAACAGCGCAGGCAAAAACCGGATCGCGGTGGTTCCGTTCATGCACAGATTGGGAATCCTCAGAGCCGTCAGATTCGTAGACGTACGCAGTATCTTCGCGAGCGCAGAGCAAAAATCCACCGGGCAATTGCAAGTGGTGAAGCACTCGACTTCTTCCAAGTTCGCGAGGGTGGCTATCGCAGTACAGATGTCCTTGTGCAATGCGAGCGCGCTTGGGCTGATGGTTACTTTCAGGAAGCGTATGAAGTGGTTGCTTCGTAACGCTTCCGAGAAGCGTGCTTCGGACCCATTGAAGCTGGCGGTGTCGATGTCCAGCGCGGTCAGGAAGCGCTGCGTCGTAAAGAGCTTGTTGATGAGTGTCGTTACCCGGAGAAATTGCGGCTCTGTTCGTGGAAGAAATGACTCGGAGGTGCTCACGAGAGACAGCCCTTTGCGCACGTCGTGACGCAGTTCCAGTCGAGAGCTCCAGAGCACCTTGTTCCACGTGGACAGTTGCTGTGGTGAACAGCACGTCCTTTTATCTCTTTGCTGTCCTCGAGAACCTCGTTCAATGGGCTCACCTGTGCACCGAGCTTCAACGCCCTCTAGGTCGGCCAAGCTACTCGTGTTGCACGCACCTAGCTCCGACTCAATAGGTGCAATGTAGTCATTCACCTGGCGTCCAGGTATCGACATGTTCCTGCAGAAGATAGCAGTTCAATAATTAGGCGTTTGAGGAGTGTTACCTGAATATTAGAGAAACAGAGAAGTCGCCATGTTATACGAAGCAAACAGCTGATAGGTGGCCCTCCCGTGGTGTTTACGGTTTTTCAAGGCGTAAGTGATATCAGAAAATATTTGTTAAAATCAAGCAGACGCATATGGTGCATACAGACAATAACAGACTGTGGTTAATCGATTGAAATATGTAATGGCACAGTTACCGACCACAATGACTCCGTCGAAATACCACGTGACTACAGCTACCAATTACTATCTCACGGAGGTATCTGAAAAGTCTATCCTGAATACAATCGGTCAGTTTTCAGATACGCCCCTACTCAGAGAGCCTAAGATAGAGGGGAAAGAGAGCGAACGAGATGACATGATATTTCAAATGTGTCCATTGCAGCCATTCACAGATCGTCTGCCTTAACAACACTATCTTTCTTGATTGTATTCGCCTATTTGCCCCACTTCCGAGAAAAAATAAGCGGAACCAAAACCTGCTGCAATCCGCACCATACAGGAAAGGAAGATGTATTGTAAACGTAACTCGTAAAAGATAGCTGTTACACAGTGCTGGGATGCCAGTGTTTCGGTAACACGCGAACTGTTGCCCTTACGTTTTGATGGAACTCATCGAAGACGCATTTACAATGGCAAGTAGGCTTTTAAAATCCCAGGAATAAGCACTCCAGAGGCATAGCCGACGGCTTGCTCACATTGGAATGTTCACAACTGTTCCTTCACTCTTTACCCCTTAAATCACCTACCCCTCTTGTCGTTATAGATTTCAGGTGGCAGTCTGAGAATTGCGCCCAGAACATCGGGGAGTTCGGTTGTGGTTAAAAAATGGGACGTGCAAACTGGCCTAGCTGCAATGGCACTTTAAAGAGACATTCAATAGCAAGTGGCCGAAATTATTAGGCAAGCGCCGCCATCCCTATCCGCCTTCTCAGCCTTCTTTCTCACTACAATTCACTTCGGGGACCAGCCCGTAACTTTAACACCAATACAGATTTCATTATCCTTCGTGATTTCAAAAGAAAATTTACCTTCTTCTTCGCACTAGCAAAAAGTAAAGATGAATGTGAGAACACGCGCGTGAACGCACTAGTTGAAAGAGTCGAGGCTTTTTACTAGCGTACGCAGAGAGAGAGAGAGAGCGAGAGAGTGAAACATCTTTATTATTATTAATATCAAGGAGTTGAAGGAGAAGCATGGGAGGAACCCCTAGTCCGGGGTCCCTAGGGTGATTCCGGCGATGCTTCGAGCCCGGTGTGTTATAGCTCGTGGGACCTCGGGAGGGCCGTCGCGGAGGGCATCGTCCCACAGCTCCTTTTTGCGTAGCGGGTAGAGGATTGTAGGCAAGGGAAGGAAGAGATTTGCGGTGCATTCAATCGTGACATGGAAGATTGAGGGCGGCCTGCCACAGCCTGGGCAGTGGTCTGCATAACGGTGTGGATAGAATTTATTCAGGGAGACAAGATTTGGAAACGTTCCGATTTGTAACTGTCGAAAAGTCACTGCTTCTTCTCGCGAGAAGGACGGCGGTGGCACGGTGTAATTAAGTGCAGCGAATGCGCGTATAATGACGGAGGATGTCTCTGTAACGGAGCAGAGGATCCCCCCACCCTGAACTGGTCGCCTCACCTTGCCGAGCTGCCCGGAGGGAAATTTCGTGAGCAACTGCATGTGCGCGTTTATTGCCCGGCAGCGAGGTGTGACCAGGGGTCCAAGTAAGTGGACGCGGGAAGATGGGGTTAATGAATTTTCTGAGATCTGTTTGAGAATTTGGTGTGCCTCTCTCGGGATGCCATGTCCCGAGAGAAACGCCCGGCATGCCTGTTGTGAGTCCGTCAGTATATACACTTCTCCTTGAATGTGGATTGCGTGTCGAATCGCGAGAGCAACGCCAACAATTTCGCCGCAAGTGGCATTAATTCCGCGCATTGTAACAGAGTCCCTCAGGGATGCAGTGCCATCCAACACTACAGAGGTGTAGCCATCCTGAGTGCGTGCTGTATCCGTGTATAGAGCGTGGGATTCCGGGATACTTGCAAGCATTTGGTTGATGTATCGTACACGAGCTCTGCGCTGTCCTTTGTCGTGCTCAGGGTGCATATTACGCGGCAAGGGATGAATACTGAGTACTTTCCGTATCGCGGGCGATAAGGTCGTTGGATTTGGTTTAGTATCAAGCGGAGGGACAGAGTATCCTAGCCGTGTGAGAAGATGGCGCCCAGTAGGGGTAAGTATAGGAGACGCTGGCGGTGACTAACCCAATATGCTTCAAGCAATTCGCTTAGTGTATGCGTCCTTAAGTTAAGAAGACGGCGTGTAGAAGTATAATTCGGGAGGCCATGGGCCAGCTTCGTCGCTTTACGAATCACTGCATCTATACGAAGTTGTTGCGTCTGTGTCAACCGCTGAAAGGGGAGATGGTATGTAAGTCGGCTGATTACGCACGCTTCCACCAAGCGCAGCAGGTCCTCTTCTCGTAGTCCCGACCGTCTGTTAGAGAGCCGCCGGATCATAGCAAGAATTTGATCAACTTGTCGGGATATGAGCGAAACAGTATAGTTAGACCTCCCATCCGCATGAACGTGTAGGCCTATAGGATGCGGGCACGACTGACCTGTGGTATGGGTATACCATCTACATGGACGTTGATAGGGGGAATAGAGGAAGCGCTGCGGGGGCGAATGATTATGAGCTCTGACTTTTGCGGAGCGCATGTTAAACCACCCTTCCTCACGTAATCGAAGACTGTGTCGACGGCTTGCTGCAATCGGTCTTGGATGGCACCGTCGGAACCCCGTGTCGTACAGATAGTGATGTCGTCCGCATAAATAGCGTGGGCGACATCAGGGATCTGGTCGAGCCCTGCAAGCGCGACATTGAATAGAGTAGGGGAAAGAACTGAGCCCTGTGGCGTCCCACGTCCTACAAGGCGGATTGTGCCGGACCGATGCGGTCCGATTTCTACGGTGGCTGTGCGATCGCGAAGAAAAGCGCGAATATAATTGTACATACGGGTACCACAGTGCGATTCTGCTAGATTACGAAGAATGAGGTCGTGTTCAAAGTTATCGAAAGCCCCTTTGAAGTCTAAGGCGATGAGTGCTTTCGTTTGGGCACGCGACGAATGTCCTATAAGACTTCCTCCCGTAATTGTAAAAGCACATCTTTGGCAGAGAGATGGGCTCGATATCCGAACTGAATGTGAGAAAAGAATGATTGTTCTTCGAGGAAGGGCTGGAGGCGCCGCAAGAGTTTACCAACAGAGGACGTTAGGGAGACGGGCCGTAGGTTTTCAAGTTTTATAGGTTTGCCCAATTTGGGAATAAATGTAATGTCGGCGTGTCGCCACGCTTGAGGGAGCGTGCCCTCGTGCCAGTATTTTTATTTATTTATTTATTTCCAAATACTGTTGGCCATCCGGGCCGTAACAGGGTGGGTACACTGAATTTACAAGGAGGAAAATAAAGTACAATATAATGAAAACAAAACAGCAAAAAATACATATTTCAAACACAAATACGAAGCTGTAGGAGAAAATAAATACAACATACATACAGACATTTTACAGTGTTATAATATGCAATATAAGTAACTACAGCATGAACTTTCGAATATCATGAGACTGTACATACAACACTAGCAATAGTCAATTTTATAGCAGGTTTTTAATGCGCTCTTCGAAACTTCCAATGGTCGTTGAACTTAGTACAGTTACTTGCAAATCGTTCCACTCTTTTATCGTTCGGGGAAAAAAAGAGTAAGCGTACACATCAAGATAGGATTTTGGAATCGTGTACAAAAATTGGTTATTTGATCTGACATTGCTGGGTTGCCTCGGAATAAGATATGTTCTAGTTTCAAAATTAAGATGGCCTTTTGATAACAAGAAAAGAAATTTAAATCTAGCAAGCTTCCGGCGTTGAGCCAGCGTTGGCAATTCAAGCAACCGAAGCATTTCGGAAACGGAGTCATCTCGAGAGTACCGAGATAAAATAAACCTTGCTGCTTTTCTTTGGATCTTTTCAAGATTATTTATCAACCCCGATTGGAACGGGTCCCACACCGCCCTGGCATATTCTAACGTTGGTCTCACGTAAGTCAAATATGCAAGCAGCTTGACGGATGGTTTTGCTAGCTTTAGCTTACGGCGAAGAAGCCATAACTTTTTTCCAGCGGTTGCACAAGTCTGGTTTACGTGTGGTTTCCAACTTAAGTCTTTTGATATTGTTAAGCCTAAGTATTTTATCGAGTCAGCTTCAGTAAGAGTGGTGGAATTCATTTTATAATTGCCTTTTATAATGTGTTCTTTTCGGTTGGATAGTCTGAGCATGACTGATTTTGATTCATTAATTTTCATGTCCCATTTAGCGGCCCAATCTTCCACTGTAATAAGAGCTCGCTTGAGTGACGCCTGATCATTCTGGTTATTAATTTCACGATACATTAGGCAATCATCTGCGAATAACCGTACAGTTATGTCGTCGCCTATATCGTGAGCAATGTCGTTTATATAGACCAAGAAAAGAAGGGGCCCTAAAACAGATCTCTGTGGTACGCCTGAGGTTACCTTTAACAAATTCATTGAATATATTGGTGAAGCGGTTGATATCCGCGTGACTTAAGTTACGGAGCGCGGTAAATCGGATGTAGTCTGCTCCCGGAGCCGTGTTGCGGCGTAGATCTTGTAACACCACCCGCACTTTGTCCCCTGTAATATCTGCATCCAGCAGTTCATGTGCGTCGCCTACATAAGGATAGTCAGGGTACTGCGGCGGGGAGTCTGTGGGAATAAATCGCTGCTCTAGCTCCCTGAGGAGCGCCGCGGCATCATCCCTATACTGAGTATACTCGTGCGTTAGGATGTGCAGCTGTTCAAATGTTTTTCTCCTTGTTATGGTGGAGTCTGTGAGCGAGCGAATAATTGAGCACGTTTTTGCTGTGCTCGATGTACCTGAGAGGCGGTCACAACATCCGCGCCAGTTATTCCTGGTGAGGGTCTCTGCGTACTCATGGGATTCCCGTGTAATTAGGTCTATGCGTTTCTCAAGTTTTCGGTTTAGGCGTTGCCGCTTCCATCGCCGTATCAACCCTCCCCGGGCGTTCCAAAGATGAAGTAAATGCGGATCTACGTCCGGTGTCTCGGTTGTGGTATGCAGTGTGCGGGTGGTGGCCTCGAGATCGTCTGTCAGAGAGTCAAGCCACTGTTCGTACCCCTGGCCCCCAGGTGGGTCGTGACGGCATTCCCTGAATTTCTTCCCATCCGTAATGCGCAGATTTCGCTCAGATCTGCGCGCACCCAGTAATGGCAAGGTGGTGGCCACAATACCGGGTGTTCAAAGTTAAGCTTTATGATTTTTTTTTAAAATTAGGCGCTCGAAGGCACGTGAGAACCACTTGTGCAAATAAGTTAAGCGGCCAGGGGGACAGAAAGTTAGATGAAATTATCGCTGTCAGCAGCCCAATTAACTAAAATTTAATAATTAACTTTTTACTGGCTGCGGTAAGTTGGCATGTTTATATTGAAAAAATGTAGGCAGTGGTGTTTGTACACAGTTTCAGTTGGAAGATTTTTTCTAGCACGCCTGTGCTCCGAGATATCCGGCTCCAAAGTTTACTTGTCTTTCGCATGATTACGCATGCAAGAGGGTGAGGGTCCGCGCAAAGCTCCTCCCTAAAGTGACGCATCTGTTGTGTGCGCTGTTTAGTGTGTGAAGAGGGTGGAAGCGTAGGCATAGGTGATAACAGTTACCCTTGCCCTCTCGGCCGTCGAAATCAAAAATCGAAGAACCCTTGCAACCAGTGTCGTAACACGCAACTGCAGAGCCTCTAACGATAGTGGCAGATACCATGCCGAGGTAATGGTGCGAGCGGAGAATCTGGATGCCAGTGCGCTGTCACATATTTTGATGTCTTTCCAGTGCGCTGTCTTTCTATATTTTTATAGAAAGAGCGTTGACACGCAGTGGAGAAAGAACTAGGAGGCTCACCAGTAAATATACGGCTCTAAGAGAACTGACAACAAAGAGCGTAAAGGGAAAAGTCAGAGAGGCGGAGAAGATTTACTGGAGGGCAGCGATGGGAAAAAAACCGACTCTGAATAACTACCGAGAGGGCAAAAACGAAATAAAGAGGGAGGCATTTTATGATAATTCAAGAGGAAGCGCCTTATTGTTTGAAACTAGATCGGGCTGCCTTAGAACGCGTATTTATAAAGCGAAATTCAGTAAAGAAGAAGAAAAATGCACATGCTGCGACGATGATAGGGAAACGACGGAGCATGTTCTGATTGAATGCGGAAATATCCACCCAGGTGTATGTTTGGGCACCACCCTACAGGAAGCCTTGGGTTTTAGGGCGAACAACGGGAAGCTGAACATAGCCGCGATTGAAATAAGTAAGAGACGGTTAGAATACTGGTGGCAGAAAACTAGAGAGAATGGACAAAAATAATTATAAAGAAATATGGACTTTCTGCCATAAGGGGCAGGGAACTGGGCTATGAATTTCCGTTTTTGCTGTAGTATGATCGATTTGATTGAAGTAAATTTAAAAGGCATGAGGAAAATTTAAAGAGAGGAAAAATAAAGTTCTACGAGCCTGGTGGCGCACAAGTCACCGCCCCGTTACAAAGGGGACGCTCATAGCATCCATCCATCCATCCAGATCCATCTCTCACGACACGGAGGAACGCTATTTATATAGAAAGAGCATTGACACGCAGTCCTTTATATATATATATATATATATATATATATATATATATATATATATAAACGCTTTACCAGCTCGCAAGCAACGAGAACGCACCCTCGCACGCAACAGACAACGCTGACGCAGGCGGCGTCTGCTAGCGAGTTTCTTGACTGAAAAAAAAAACGACTGCTCGCGCTGCACAACCGTTCACCGGCCACCCCGTATATATAGGCACTGGATCTTGACCCGCAATGTAGTGCCGGTGGGAGATTTGTGCGTAGCTGAACCATAAATTCGCAGCGTGCGCGTTAACTAAAATAATCCGGAACTAGGCACGATCTACGAAGCGGATGCGCACCTCATAAAGGCAAGGAGCATAAATGACAACGCGTGTGTAAATATACACACGCGTTGTCACTCATTTACGCGCGTGAGGGGGCAATGTCAGGGGTGATTTACGATAACACCGAACGATCGCCAGTGCTTCCCCCACTCGTCATGGTTCACTTCGTGGAAATGCGTGAATTTTTTTATAAAGCCCACACACCTAGCACTGTCTAGCAGGGCATGTTCGCGTACTGGACTTCACAGGCCAGGTGACGATAATTAAGCAATCCTCACGAGCAGCGACAATTCTTCCCAAATGGCTCGTTCGCTTTGTAAGCCCATGTTAAGGCATCTGAGAAAAATCGTCGTCTTGCCATTGCAGACGCGATCGTGGTTGTTGTTCGTGCTGTTTTATTTTTAGATGCGAAGCAGCTTATGGTCGGGGCTATGTCACTCCCTCCCTCTTTCCCTCCATCCATCCGCCATGCAGCGTCCACACCCGCACTGCGCATCCTCCTCCCCCTCCTCTCCTTGTCTCATCTCCTCTCCTCTCGGCGCGTGTTGACTATGGAAACGCTTGGAAGGAACGAGAACGCGGCCTCGCCTGCGAGAGACAAGGCTGATGCAGGCAGCGTCTGCTAGCGTCAAACCGATGCAAACGCGGTGTGCACCCCCCGTGCTGCTTCCCATCGCCTTACGTACGTTGGCCGCATGGGTCGTACGTTGGCCGCATGGGTCGAACTGTGCGAGTAGCGAAAGGCGACTGCCTGCGCCTAGAGCACGTAATAGGCGGCACCTCACAAGAGATCAGCGATCAGGCGGGAAAACGAGGGAATGCAGGACGCGGATCCGCTTAGTCATCGTCTGGCGTAGCCTCGGCAAACGCGCTGCTCCGCCCAATGTCCCTGAGACGGCTTTCATACGGTGCTTCAGCGTCTCGCAAAATTTTGTCTGTGCACTCTACATTTCGTTGCGGCACGAGATTTCTACAAAGTTTCCTTCGAATCCCGTGACAGACAGTAGTGGGGGGAGGGGGGGGGGGAGCAAGCAACCACTTACAAAGAAGGGATAATTGAGGCAATAGAAGCGTGAGGGAGCGACCCTGCATTACAGCTGGCCAGATCGACGCCTTTAATCCCTTCTCTGTCGACGCGGACACCAGACCTTTGTTGCGTAAGAATGGCTACAAGGTCAAGTCAATGACGATATTAAACATAGGAAAATAATTGCGAATGCTCACCCTTGCCGATGTCAGATGGAAAGAGGAGTCGACACCCGGAGGTGTCTCGTCCCAGAGCACACAGTCTCAACAATCCGTCATCATCCTACGTCTACCCCGGCAAGGCCCCTACCCGAGGGTAGCGGGTGAGGGTTTTTGTTTTGGGCAAACGGTCCTACCCGGACAAGGGTCATGCTGGCGCATGGCACGCGGTGCTCGTACCACACAGCGTGTCCTGTCCACTGGCCTGCAGAACAAACACAGTCCTACCCGGACGAGGGGGCGGCCACAGCTTAGTGCAGCGAGGTAAGTCGCTGCACACAGAACAGGCTTGACCGCTCGTAGCGCCCCGTGGCCGAAGGCCGACGGGGCATCTGTCTTTACCCAGACTCGGGGGCGGCCTTTCGACCTGCCACGTCGGTGCGTCTTGCGGTGGTGGTCCAGTCTTGCCTCTTCGGTCTCTCTGTCTCGGTAAGGGTGGCGCACTTTGGGGAGCCATCTTCATTTAAAAAGTAACTGTAATGGTTCCTCCGGTCTCCTTAAATATCACTGCCGGGCGATGCCAGGTTTCGAGAAACTTCTTCCCGCCCAGAACGTGCCACTCGCGAGTGAGGTGGAACCAGAGCTCCTTCCGTACTTTCGCAAGTACTTCGTGAAGCCCCGCCCTCCTCTCGTTGAAGACCGCGTCCCAGCGCGCCAACCAAACTTGGTATGAGCACTCAACGAGAAGCACGAACTGGTTGATCGCTCGACTAGGCAACGGATTAAGAAATCGGACGGTCTGATAAGGAACACCTGGAAGGCCAAACAAGCTAGCTATGTTTCGACGGAGAGCTGCCGGCAGGGCGCACTGCGAGATGTGGACCGCGTCCTCTCGAGCACCACAAAACGGGCAGACCCCGCGAGCGGGGCCCGCCGTGAAGGGCCTGTTCTGATTGGGCAGGCACCCTCGCGCCAGCTTGTACATAAAAGTTGCACGGCTGGCGTCTAGGAAGCTAGCTGCGATCAGCTTCCAACTCGGATTGTGGCGGGACAGGTCGAAACTGCTGCAGTGGGCTGGTAAGTCCAGGGTTAAATATTGCCACGTGCAGGAACAGAGTGCTCACTAGCAAGAACGGTGAAGAAATGTATTTACAGATTATGCATATACAAGTAACAGCCGTTGCAGCCAAGATGGACGAACAGCAGCAAAGCCAGCAACAACACGAGCGGTCCCCCAGTCGTCGTCTTCATCACTTTCCTGCGCACACTGCCACGTATAGAATGGCGCCCTTTCGCCGAGCAGGAATGCTTCGTAACAATTTCTACAAAATCTTGGAGTTTAATGGACACGACATCAACCTCGGAATCTATTTCTCGAATCTTTGCCAATGTATTAGCCGCCTCACTATAGAAGGGGGACAGTGTTCCCGCACGAGACACGCTATTTGAAAACGCGCTCGGCGAGAACATCCGCAACCTCGTGGAAAGAAAATACGATGTGAAACTGCGAGTGAGAGTCATATTGGAATCTAAAGCTACCTGAATTCATCTAACGTGGAGTGCGGTTGCCATGATGCTCAAGTCGGGGATGCCGAGGCATCCCCTGTCCCTCGGCAACTTGAGCACCGGTCGTGAAATATTCACGGCCGACCCCCTCCATAAAAAGCGAAAGAGCAACCGCTCCAAGCTAGTCTTGGTGCAGCTGGCTACCGGCATCACACAAGCTACATATGTAAGAAAAGTGATGAGTAACGATCGGACCACCGTTACTCTTGCAGTCAATGGAATGGTCAGCTGACCGAACTCCTGAATTCTGGTTTCCAGCTTTTCCCTAGCCAGTTGCCAGTTTTCAGGGGTCAGGCCATCCGGTTAAAAATGAAATCCTAGATTCCGCAGCCGTGTATTCACGGGCAAGCCGTGAACGGGCTGCGGACTGCTCGGGGCTGAATTCAAATACATAACTGCGCTCTTGGATTTGTTAACCCGTGCACCACTCGCCGAGCAGTACCCGTCCACGACTTCCAAGACGGTGCAAACAGTTGCCTCGTCCGGGACGACGATGGACAGGTCGTCTGCATAGGCAAATAGTGCGGCTGGAGGGGAACCGGGCGGAAGGGGAAACCTACAAATGCTGCTGTCAGAGGAAAGGTTCTGTAGGAGCGGCTCGAACGCGAGCACGTAGAGAGCAGGCGAGAGCGGATCCCCCTGCTGAACTCCGCGGCACACGTTAAAAGGCACCGAGACGCGATCCCCTATGATGACAGCAGAAATGGGACGAAAATACAACGCTCGAATCATGCTTCGAAATTTCACGCCGAAACCTGCCTGTTTGAGGACGCGAAAAATGAACTTGTGACTAGTGATATCGGAACCCTATTGCAAAAACCAGCGCCCCCAGTGCATTTCCAGTACGTTTTCCGTACTGGGAGCACTGGAAACGCGCTGGGAAGGATGATATTTCACTGGGTGGTACACACTGGGACGCTGGCAGCGCTGCCTTGCACTGGCGTTGTACTGGGACAAGCTGGCATAGCTGGAATGTCACTGGTACCAGTGAGAGGCTCGCTGGAAAGCGCTGTACACTGGGAGGCTGCGCGCTGGCACGAGTGCGGAACACACTGGAAGCAGCCCAAGAGACGCTGGCGCTGGTTTCACAGGCGCACGCTTTGCACTGGGGCCTGCATTAGTTGATTTCACTAGGTGTGAAGAGTCTGGGAACATTTACGGCTTGGCCGTACTTCATCGCTGCGAGCTGCAGTGTGCAGCAATTCGCGGCATACGGCGTCCGCGCGCACTAAGCGCTAGCAGCTGTGAATGTTTACATTTGTGAATTTTCCCCGCACTTAGCTTATACACGGAATGTCACGTCTATGAACCACTCTGGTAATAGTTCTGCTGTAGTGTTCACTTGTGTGGGGGATTCAGTGCAAATAACAGTAAAATTTTACATCGCCGCGCAATTTAATGACCCTCTCAAAGCGTCGATCCCAACACGCAGAAAAAAAACACCGATCGGTATCACCACGCTGCAAATACACCTCTGGCGATTGCTGCACCTTCAATTACTTTAGACGCGCGAAACAGTAATCATATGACTAAGCTTCTTGAGCTAATACACAATAATTTTAGCTTTTTCAAGCCGCCGAGCCCCGATCGGTCTGTCCCAGTATGCTCCCAGTGAAGCTTGGGCATAGCGTACCGGCCGAGTTCGTCTACACGCGAACGGCACTCCAAGCCTTAAGAATACGCTACTACGACGAATCAAAATTACTGCTCAGTACAGCCTTGGCATCGGTTAACCTGAACAGATGATTTTTTTTCTTCCCGGTGCTTGAAGATGAAGCGGTGGGCATGGAAGTGACGCACTTTGAGCGAGCACATACATGTCACGGAAAGTTGCTGCCGCACTCTTCTCAGACTCAAATGCAATCACACATATTTGTCGATCAGTACGGCTTACTGAACAAAGATAATGAGAGGTTTCCCACTGCACTGCGCTTCCTTTTTGCGTGCGAAGCGATTGAGAGTTAGCTTCGATGAACCGGCGTATGTCAGACACTGGTACTGCCGCTGTTCTGAAATATCACCGTTTGAGCGAGAAAACTGCTAAGTGCCACTTGAAGTACACGTTCAATTATCGAGCAGCATTATAGTCTACACAAAACGCATCTACATATATGTCGACAATTCGTAAGAGCAAGAAAAGGCTATCGAGCTCGGCCTTAGTAACAGCCGATAGTCCCTGCCCGTCGGTCTACTTATATTTTTTCAGTATTAGATATGAACTGCATAATATACTGACTGCTGTCGCCATTATTCGAATGTCATGCGTGATCGGCGGCTTGTTTCATTTGTCTGACAAACGTATGAGGTTCTACTGCGCATAAAAAGCGCATTCGTCTTGTGTGTACCACTGCAAACAAGTCTGACGGCAGGTGACACCACTGACTAACCTGCTTACGGCCAGTTCAGTGTGTGCAGGCGTGGCGCAGTGGTAGCGCGCTGGGTTGGCAATGCGAAGGTGCCACGTTCGAATCCTGCTGTTGAAAGGTTTTCTTTTAGTGCTTCTTTGTTGGTTTTGCTCTCGCTTTTTTTTCTATTTGTATATTATTTAGCATGCGTGGCAGGGAAGCACCACGTTTTTTTGCTCTAAAGCGGTTTTGCGTGCCACTAACCCGCACCTCCCAGTATCCCGTGGCACGCCAGCGCGCCAGTATACAGCATCACACTGGGCCCATAATCCGGCATGGCGCTGGACTGGCTCCCAGTGGCGCTGGGTTTTCCAATAGGGAAGCTTTTTCCTGATCAAACGAGCAAAGAACGCCCGGAATGTTCCGTGCATTTGCCCATTCGATCAGATCCCTAATGGCAAAGCCGTGAAGCGTGGTCGATCTACCCTGAACACAACATGCCTGGTACGGACCCAAAACAGTGCTGAGCGCTGGATTGAGCCGCACAGACAGGCATTTGCATATCAACTTGTAATCGCAGTTCAGCAGGGTGATGGAGCGCCATGCTCTTAGGTCGGTGCGTCTCGACTCGACACAGGAGAGTGATTAGCCCCTTCCTTTCAGTTTCTGACAAAGAACCCGCACGGAGAAGTCGGTTCGCCAAAGCAGTGAACGACTTCCCTAATACCTGCCAGAACTTTGCGTAAAATTCTACTGTGAGACCATCTAATCCGGGACTTCTGTTACGATTCATGGATTTAACCTCCGCGAAGAGCTCGTCCTCCGAGATGGGGGAGTCGTCTACTTCGGGCGGTTCGGAATTCCTAACAAAAGGACAAGCATAAGGGGTGGGGGCTGGCTCGGCATAAAGGTTCTGGTAGAACTGCCGCGCAAGCTCAAGTACCCCGTCTGCATTGTCCACTATATTACCAGCGTTCGGATAGTACAAAGACCTAAGTGTGGAATTTTTCCGAGCTAGGTGGCGACGGAGAACATTCCTGCTACACCACGCTTCCATTTCCCATTTTTCAGCGCGTGCGATGGCTCTTAAGCCATCAGAACGACGCTGCAACAGGGTACGAAGTTGTTTCCGAAGTGAAGTCAACGCCGCAGCGATCCCGGGTCCGCAGGAAAGCGGCACTGAGAGCCGCAGGATCGCGTCGGAAACCACTTGGATCTCCGCGCGCTCCTCGCGTGCTCGCCGCTTGCCCCATTCCCGAAAACACTCTGCGACGCCGGCCTTCACCTCGTCCCATTCGCTACCGGTTAAATCGTCCCTGCCTCTAAGCGATCTCGCGAGGAATTTGCCTACATCTTCGAAAATTTCTCTGTCTTTTAAAAGTCGCGCGTTTAAACGCCACGGCCTTTTGCCCTGAGCTACCAGATTGGAATCCGCGAAGCGCAAACCTACGAGGCAATGGTCACTTAGAGCAGCAGAGCACAGCCACGAGAAGTGCATGCTGGGAGCAAGTGCCGGTGAGACATAAAAGCGGTCGATTCTGCTTTGGAGGCCTCTGCATGTCCAAGTCATCCCCGACTGGCCAGGTCGAATGGCGCGCCAAGCATCGACCAGCCCCAAACCGTCAACAAGCTCGCGCAATGCTACCTTCCCGTTGCGATCTCTGGCTCTACCCACGCCACGATGGGAAATGCGATCTTTCTTTTCTAGAACGCAGTTGAAGTCCCCCACGAGAATAACTCGCGAGGGACCAACCAGATATGGTTCCAATGCACCATAGAAATCGCGCTGCGCTTTAACTTTGTTCGGAGCGTAAATATTAACAATTCGAACTCCACAGTCTAAGTCAACCGACAGTATACGGCCGTCCGTCTCCGTGGAATGGCGCACAACAGCGCCGCTAAAACGGGGCATTAAAATAATATCCACGCCACGACTGCCTGTCGCGCCGTAACTTCAGCAGGAACGGGTGCCAAAATTCCTGTCAAAGTTGAAAATCTGCCCTAGTCTATTAACGTACGTTTCTTGAATGACTAACACATCGATTCTGCGAGCGCGAGCCAAGTGAATTAACTCTGCCTGCTTTGCTACACGTGTCAAACCTCTACAGTTAAAAGTGCCGATAGTTAAGGAGGAAGCCATGATGAAATGAAAAAGAATAAGAGTTCACGAGATGAACATAAGGGAAAACCAAAGTCGGGAAAAATTGTAAAAAAAGAAAGAAAGAGAGGTGCCCGAGAGTAGGGCAACTCTGTTCGACCTTTGAGACTGACTGGACTACTCTACCGAGGTACTCTCTTCGATGAGAGAGTACTCGTTCGTTGACGAGTACGTGGCGTCGGATAACACCGAGCACTCGCACACATCATCGGAGAGGCCGCAGATCGGAAAAGGGCGCTGCCGCTCGCCGTCCGTGCCGCTTCCGATCGGAGTGGAGGAGGAGGAATCCCCATCCGAATCTGTGACCGCGGTTCGTTTGGTCTCTGGTTCACTGGTTTCGGACGAGTCAGAATCAGAGTCGCTGTCCGAAGCGGCCTTGAGTGCCTCGGCCTGCGCTCTTTTCCTGCGCATTTGTTTGCCGCCTTTCTTGCGGCGCCGCTTCGCGGCCTTCTCAACGAGTGGTCCCGCGAGCTCCATTTGTTCGGGCTCGGCGGGAGTGGCAGTCACTGCTGCCTCATTAGAGAGTTTTAGCAGCGCCGGTTTACCGTACGGCAGTGACGGTAATACCGTACCGTCATGGTCGGCACGCCGCTATTTTAGTCGGAAAGACCTGCACTAGTTGCTTGGTGAGTACGGAAACGTCGTCGAATGATAAAACTTGCTGGTGAAGACCTCAAAAACCTCAATTTTCTACGTGCCAGCCACGACGGTACGGCATTACCGTACTTACCGTACGGTAAGCCGCCGCTGCTAAAGCTCTCTATTGGCCGGGCTGGCCGGCACAACTTCGGCAGCGGGAGAGGAGGCGGCCTCAGCTAACTCCGACCTGCCCCTCTCCCCGCCCTTCTCCGGCACCTGTTTCTCGGGTGCCGGGCCTTCCGGCTGGGGCGGCCCCTCAACTGTCGGAACAGCTGCTTCCGACTGGGTGGTCACACCGCTGCTCTCCGGCCGCACAGGTGTGCGCGCTGCGACAGTCGCGAACGTGCGCACCCGGCAGGAAAAGACGCCGTGATCCCCACCCGCAACGTGTGCACGCCGCACCGCAAGTGACCAAACTTGCCACAACGTTCACACTTCGGGGTTTCACACTCAGCGGCGTGGTGTCCCGGGAGACTGCATCGTCTACATAGTCGCACGGCTCCTTCGTACTCGCACATCACTACCTTGTCGTCAACCCGCAAGAGGTTTGGGACAGGGCGTGCCATCTCAATTCGCACCCGACGGATGCCAGAGAGCACCTCCGGCCATCCGGGGATGTACTCGTCCGACACACCGAGAACCTTTCCATAGTTAGCCATCTCGCGAGCGAGCGGGCCACAATCCTCAAACTTGGAGAAACCAAACACGCGGACGACCTTAGTCCGCACCCCGCGGTACTCAAACCTACATTCAGTGCCTTTCATTTCAATGACGGGATGCGCCAAAAAGCGATCTACCGATTCCTTGTTCTTGAAACTGACCTCGAACCTGCCGGCGCCAAAGTCCTGGACGCACAGCAAATCACTCCTGTGGAAGGTCTTAACCAGGGCTACAGAAACGTCTACATTGGTCGTCCCCGTAGGCAAACGACCAAAGAACGTGTACGGGAGTACACGGTTATGGCCCACCATCGTGGACGCGAGCCACGAGGCAGCCCTGATTTACGAGAAGCTAGGCTAAGCTATCCTACAACAAGGAGTACGCCCGCTAGCAACTACGCAAAAATACACTGCCAAAAGGCTACGAAAAACCGTCGATACGACTCACCACGTGCCGCGGGCGACGAGGGCCTGGAATGGAATCAAGACGGGGACCAGGGTGACAGGAAGCCGAGACCGAAGAGGAAGCACAGATAGCACCAGGAATGGCACACTATCTTTCTTTCTTTCTTTTTTCCTTGAAGTTTGGCTCTTGCCCACTACGGGGGATTGGCCATGAAGCCGGCGGTTAATATAAAGAGGAAAAAAATTGAGCTAAAACAAACGAAGAATAAAGAATCGGTAGCGTAAGTAAGAATGAAATGTTAGAAAAAGATAGGCTATTTATAATAGAAATGAACTATAATAAAATAATTTGAGGTTTAATCAACTAGTGGAAGCAATTTCGAGGTACGAAGATTTGGATTGAATGATGATTAGCAATGAATTCTTTTTGTGTCACGAAGGAAATTGCACATGGCTAAGCAGACGTTCCTGTTGCTATAACCTAGTGAGGACGCTCCAAAGGAAAGAATGTTCTGAGAATTTAAGGGAATGTTTAAATTCCTGAATAAAATTTCGAAATGCCTTTTTCTCTGACTACTATAGCGCTGACAGGTAATTAAGAAGTGATCAATGTTTTCAGGCTCTCGGCAATAACAGCATAGCGGAGATGGCACCAGACCAGACCTGTGTAAATAAAAGTTCAATGGAGGGATACGACAGCGAAATTTTGTTATTGCCACTTCCAGTTTACGAGAGGGACACCACTTATTATCCCAAACAAAAGAAAGATGTCCATATTCTTCAATTGGTAACTTCATTTTTAAAGAATCTTGAATTAAAGAGTACTTTCGGAATCTCGACAAAGTAACGAAGGCAGTAGTAGGCACCACGGACATTACCGGCCCATCTAGGGACCACCGCGCGAGAACATCAGCCATCTCGTTTATAAATATGCCACGATGGCCCGGCACCCACACCAATCGCACTTCACGCACGTGGGGAGGAATTAATGATATGAATGTGTTTACAACAGAAGACTTGGAAGGAGAAGCTGAAGCGAGGGATGTGCATACCGAAAGCGAATCAGTCACTATAACAACTGCCGAATTTTGTACAGGAAGTTTGCGAATGGCTAAAAGAATGGCTAAGAGCTCTGCTTCAAATATAGGAGTATAATCCGGGAGGCGCAAGCTATATGACCAGGAGGAAGTCTCTGAAAAAATGCCCACTCCCGCTTTCTCCTCACGCATGGATGCATCCGTCGCAATTATATCATCAATTCCCAATTGACATAAATGATCTTCTAATAAGCCTATTAAATATCTGGAAGGTAGGAGTTTGGCATTAGAAGGGAATATATTATCCAATTCAATTTTAGCATTGGCCAATGGTTTATCCGTTGAGACGATATCGCAAATGTTAACATCTAAAGCCTCTAGTTGATTCTGCACAAACAAAACTTGAGGTCTGTATATGCGAGACCAAGGCTCATGAAAAAATGTTAACGCTTCAGTGCAGAATACGAAGTGTGACCGCCTCTGTGCAGACGCATAAATTTGCAAATATGTTTTGACAGTGAGGATACGGAATCTGCAAGCTAACGTGGGGATTCGGGCTTCTTGGTACAGAACATGATTTGCAATAAATTTTGGTACCTTGAGACAACTCCGAAGAGCCTCTCGCTCTAAAAGAACCAAAGGATTAATCTTGTATGCCGGACCACCAGAGTATAAAATGCAACCGAATTCTAAAATCGGGCGAACATACATACGGTATATCATAAGAAGAGTGTCTCTGCGTAACCCAGAGGGGTGCTGGCCAAGTCTGCGTATCATCCCAACAGCGCGAGTAGCCTTACATTTAATGTGCTCAATATGGTGGCGCCAACTCAGTTTATGATCATAAAACACACCTAAATACTTCATGCACTCTGTTTGAGGGATTATTTCCTGGCGATACTGAAGGGAAATGTTTACTGGATCATTCAAAGGAAAAACAATAACAGAGCTTTTACTAACATTTAAAGTCATGCTAATTTGAGTAAACCATAACTCTAGTCTTCCTAAATAAGCTTGTAAGATTGCATGCAATGAGTGAATATCACCAGCAGACGCGAAGAACGCAATGTCGTCTGCATATACATACACTTGAATGTTATTGTCTAATGGTATTGAGCTTAACAGAACGTTAAATAATACAGGAGATAAAACAGAACCTTGAGGGACTCCTCGGGACTGATTATATTTCAGTGAGGATAATCCACGCTGGGAACAATAAAACTTTCTATTATTTAAAAACTCATACAACCAGTTAATAATATAGCTCGGGAAATTCAAGCTTTTTAATGAATTGAGAAGGATGACATGCTCGACACTGTCGTATGCCTTAGCTAAATCTAGAGTTACTAGTGCTGCATATTGTCGCCTGTGACGAGCAAGCTTAATTCGTCCCTCTAAATCTACATGTGCATACCATATGGAATATCCAGGTCTAAAGCCAATTTGACACGTGCTCAATATTGAGTGATCTTCCAAAAATTTCATGATTCTAACGTAGAGCACTCTTTCAATTAATTTTATAACATGGGAAGTTAGTGCGATTGGTCTAACATTATCAATATGCATATCTACTCCTCGTTTTTTAAGCAGCGGGATAATTTTTGCAAGTCTCCAATCTGGAGGAATCCAACCTCTTTCGAGGGAGTAGTTGACGAGATTTAGGAGGTCCTGAGGAGACACATCAAACAAAATTTTTAGCATGCCTGTCGTAATGCCGTCTGGGCCTGGAGCCGAATTGGGGAGCGACTGAACTGCGCGCGCAAGTTCTTCTATAGTCACCTTCACGAAATCATCTACACATACAGGTTTGGGGAATACTGTTTGTATTTGAGTGGTAAAGCGCCTTCCTAATCCCAATGCAATATCATTTAATACGGCAGACAGTTCTTTTGGAGCTAAAACAACCGATTCTATGGTTACGGGTGCAGAAATAGCCTTACGAAATCGAAGAAATCTGAAAAGAGCTTTCTTGTTTCCACTTTGTCAGAGAAAGCTGTATTGGTTTTCGTCATGAGTAGCTTTGGCTATGAAAACAGTTCTTTTAAACATGGCTGAGGCATACTTGTAGTTACTCCAGTTAGTAGGGCACTGGTTAACAAGGAGTTTTTTCCATGCAGCTTTTCTGCGCCTGTATTCTCGTTCACAATCAGAGTCCCACCAGGCACTTATAGGCTTACTTTTCGCCGAGGATACGGTGAACTGTGCTTTTCTCATAGAGCATTTTAGAACACCACAAAGACTCATCGCTTTAATGTCATTTCCAGAACTGGTCAGTGAAGATAAGCTTGAATGTAGACTTTTTTTAAATTTTGAGTAGTCGACAAAAGTCAGTGTCTGAATATCTAAAGGAATCACTGGATTATTAATGTCCATGAATATTGGGCGGTGATCACTATTTGTTGCAGTATCAACAACAGCCCAAGAAGAGACGAGCAAGCTTGAGCTGGCGAATGATAAATCTAAAACCGATCTTGTGTTGCACCGTACAAAAGTGGCTGCTTTAGAGTTAAGACATCACCACCACCAGCACTTGCTCTCCGATGATGATGATGATGATGATGATGATGATGAGCCTTCGAATATGGCGCATACCCACTTCGGGGGATTGGCCAAGACCTGGAGTGCTTAACTTTTAGTTGTTATATTGTGCGAATACCACAACATGATAAATAAAATAGAATAACAAATTAATAATAATCGAGAGAAAAGTAAAACGGAGAAAAATAAAAAAGCTATGTTGACTATTTGTGCACTTCTACCATCAAAGCAGGTAAAGTGTTTTCCTCTTTTTTTTTAATGTATAGGCTTTACCATAGTCTTACGAATTTTGGCATGTGAATAATCACAAACGTAGTCGTTTTGATGCCTTTATAAATCCGCACACTGCATCAAATATGTCCCTGTGGCTGAAGCCCAGTACCGAGGCACCAAAAGTAAGAATGACTTCCAATGACAATGTTAGCCCAAATTTAGAAAGCGCAATTTCCAGGTGTCTCTTTCTTAGTGATGTATACTGGCGGCATTTTAAATAAATAATGATCAATTGTTTCAATTTCTAGACAGCATGGGCACAGAGGCGATATCACCAGACCAGCCCTGTGCGAGTAAAGATTTAATGGAGGGACTCGGCAGCGTAATCTCGTAATCAGCACTTCAGCTTGTCGCGACGGACAACATTGTCTTTTCCACGGGAATTTTAGACGTCGAAATTCTGTCCATGTTGTTATTGTCTCAATGGCATCCCTGTGTATCGCATATGCCCGATATCTTAGCGCAGTGGGAAATTCTAATGCTGGGAGAACCGATACTATTGGTCCGTTAAGCGATGCTCTCGCTAACGAGTCGGCCATCTCATTTAGATTTAACCCACTATGACCAGGAACCCAAAATAATTTTACTAGGTTTATCTGTGGAGGGACTAAAGTGAGGAGCGTCTGGAGGTCAGCAGACTTAGGAGAAACAGTTAAGGTAGTGCAGACTGAAAGAGAATCTGTTAAGGTCACCGCACTGACTGCATCTGACGGGAGTTTCCGCAAGGCTAAGATTATCGCTACAAGCTCAGCTACAAATACAGGGGTGTAATCTGGGAGTCTTAATGCATAAGATAAGGTGAGCGACGAGGAGAAAATTCCCACCCCTGCCTTTTCCTCTTTCACGGAAGCATCCGTGGCTATTATGTACTTAGTTTGTGCTTGACCAAGGTAATCTTGCGACAAGTTGTTTAAGAGCTTGTGGAAATGAAATTTAGAATTATTGGGGAAAATATTATCGAACTCAATATTGATATTCTGATTTGATTCCGCTATTGCAATTACCTCTTTAATATTCCCGTTTATGCTATCTAACTGTTTTTGTACAAAAACAATTTGGGGTGTACGAAAGCGTGGCCAATGAGCTAAGAAGAATGAATCAGGATCCTTTATAAAGACATATTCCGATCGTCTAAACGGAACGCTGTAAAATTTTAGAAACGTTTGTACCGTTAAGATGCGGAATCGGCAGTGCAATGTTGGCAGGCGCGCTTCTTGGTACAAAACATTGTTTGCGACAAACTTAGGGAGTCCCAGACACAGTCGCAAGGCTTCACGCTCTAATACCACCAGAGGCTTCATTTTATAAGCAGGGCAGCCAGAGAATAGAATACAACCAAATTCTAGAATCGGACACATTTTATCAATCATTAACATAGTGTCCCTACGAAGACCGTATTGTTTTTTGCTGAACCGGCGTAGTATACCTAAGGCATGCTGCATCTTCGAAGCTACGTTTTCTATGTGCGGTCTCCAATTGAGTTTTTCGTTATAATTCCCAGATATTTGAGAGAGGTCACCTGGGGAATTATATCATGCTTGTACACTAAAGAAATGGAAATAGGGACTGTGAATGGGAACACCAGTAATGCACTTTGACTAACATTTAACGTCATGCAAAGTGTGTCCAGCCAGATCTCGAGCATACCCATGCATCTTTGTAAATGTTGGCAAAGGGCCGAAATGTCACTGTCTGCCGCAAAAAAATGGAATATCATCTGCATATACATAAACTTGAACGCCCTCACATTTGGGGATTGAGCTCATTAATACATTAAATAATACTGGTGATAAAACTGCTCCTTGTGGAACACCTCGGGTCTGTTTAAACTTAGTCGAGCAACATCCGTCCTTAAAACAATAGAATTCTCTTAACCTCAAAAATTCTGCTATCCACGCGATCATGTATATAGGAAAGTTGTAACCCTGCAGAGTACTGAGCAAAACGGAATGTTCTACGCTGTCATATGCTTTAGCAATGTCCAATGTCACTAAAGCTGCATGCTGTCTTCTTTTCTGAGCAAGTTGGATTCGGCTTTCTAAATCAGCATGAGCACACCAGATGGAGGAGTTCACTCTGAAACCTATTTGATTTGGATTTAGTATCATATTGTCCGTCATCCAGGTAGTTATTCTGCCGTGAAATACTCTCTCTATCAACTTGACCATATTCGACGTAAGAGAAATAGGTCTGATGTTGTCGATGTTATAACCTAATTCTTGTGTTTTAAGTAATGGGATTACCTTAGCTTTTCCACTCATATAGGGTACCCAAGCCTTTTTCAACGAATAGTTTATAGTGTTGAGAAGAGCGCCAGGAGACACGTTAAATAAAATTTTAATCATCGATACCGTTATGCCATCAGGACCAGGAGCTGAAGAGGGTAAGAATCTGATCACTTGAGCTAACTCAGATAATGAAATTTCAATAAAGTCAGTCGCTGGGGCTGGCTTTTGCAACACCTTAGATATGGACGATGTGAATCTACCTGCCAGCCCAACAGCAATCTGGTCTAGAGATTTAGTCATTTCATGTGGTGACAGCCTTACGTAATCTGTATTAACTTGTGTTGGTAGGGTTTTACGAGACCTGAGATATCTAAACAGGGATTTCTTGTTTTTAGGATTCGAAAGGAATTCAAAATGTCTTTTATCGTACTCTTCTTTAGCTATAGCGACTGTGCGCTTAAATATCGCGGAGAAAAATTTGTAATCTGCCCAGTTTTGAGGGGACTGGTTATACATAAGCTTCTTCCATGCTGCCTTACGTCTTCCATGATTCCGAGTACAGTCTGCCGTCCACCAAGGGCTGTACGAAGGTGTCTTCGCAGATGCAACCTTAAACTCGGCGTTTTTGTGTGTTCTTTTGATTACAGCACTTAGCTCATGGCTTTGTTGGAACCGCTCACAGATAAATGTAGGCGTTCTGGAGTTAAGACAACTAAGGTTGTTGTCATTTGTCCACTCCCACAAACAATCGTTTACCGCATTGGTCCGTTTTAAAACCCCAGCACGTATGGTGTGAGTTGAAATCACCAACAACTATTTTGTCTTTGCACCATGAAGGCAGAGCTAAGTCCAAGCTTCTAGTGCTTTGCACACCTGTAGGAAAATATACATTAACAAAAGAAAAGGGCGGGCAACAAGGTAGAGTTACATCTAAAGCAAATATCTCACTGTCGGGGCACATGTGTTTATATGATATTTTTGCTTTGATACTGATTCCATTCTTGATAAAAAATGCTAAACCGCCATCTTTAGATGGACGGTCCAATCGAAACGATCGATAGCTATTTAAATGAAAAAAATGATGCCCTGAAAGCCAGGTTTCCTGTAGTGCTACAATATCTGGACTGAATTTTGATGATAAGTACAATAGATCAGTTACCGCGGAGTGAATACATCGACAATTCTAATGAATAATTTTGAGGGACGCTATGGTTTCGCAAGAATAGCCTCAGCAACTGCCTTACTTAGGATACTTTCCTTCAGGAAATTGCTCTTAGATAGGTTGTCCTTGAGTTGTTTTTTGGATTTTAAGGGAATAGCCAAAGGTGCTTTTTTTGACAACGGTGATCGAGTACGCTTTAACGATCGGGGATCCAGCTCCATGTCATCAGACTCCTGCGCCTCATCGATGTTGCCATCGTTTTGAATCTGACTGACACTGGTGACATGGCCTACAGACTGAGCATCCTGGGACGATACAGGGGACGTTGCTTCCCCTGATAATAATGAGCGCTCATTAGTTTGTGGGGTCAGAGTAATAGGCGCTGTTGTGCCAAAAATCTGTGCCATCTGGTTGCTAAAGTGAGGGGAATGAAGGCGCTCACCGGACAAGATGCGAATGCGGAGCACTTAAGGAGGTCCTGAACACAGGGCTGGTCCGAGGAATAACAGACGATACCTCCTCTGCCAAACTGGCGGACTTCCTTGATGTTCTGGTAATGGACTGTCACTGTTCGAAGTTCCGCCTGAATCGTTTTCGGATTCTTCATCCGGATGATGCCATCGGTAGTCGGGACTAGGGCCACTGGGACTGATGTGATTCCGTTGCGAAAAAATATGTCCACAGGCAAATCCTGCGGAGAAACAGAAGCAGACCAGAGGAAGGCCCCTGGCCCTGGAGAGGAAAACGGCATCGATCTGCTTTGATTAGGACAAAGTGCACCTAATGACAATCAATAACACTAGAAATATGAGCTACAGTTCACAAAAAAGAAACCTCAACTACTCAGATCTTGGCCACCAAGAACCCGGAGCGAGCCCCGAAGATGGTTATAAAAAATGCTTCTTTCTTCACCCTCTCTCTCTCTCTCTCTCTGCTCTCTCTGCTGCGATCACTTCGTTGTCGCTAAATCCACGCGCATCCATGGTGATGATGGCTGTGTCCCTCGGCAGCGCGGCTACAATTTTGATGAAAAAGCTTGGGGGCAGACGATGTAAAGCGTTGGAAGCAAAATGACCGCTGCATCATTTTTTAAATACTATATGTATAGCTGCGAGGTATTTCTCTGCGAAAAAAAATTCTATAGGAAGAGATAGTGTGGACTTATGTCGTTGTTCTCGGTATAAAACTGTCATGCGTCTGAGTGCTCACTTTGATTTCTATGCGGTTGTGTGTTACCGTGACATTTGGTAGCAAAAATTGCTGGTTAAACGGACCCTGAAACGGTTTTGACGATTTTGTGCAAACATGGTGATCCGGTAAAGCGGGTCATTAGGACCATTACAGGACAGATTTCGGCGCTGTGTGTAAAGTGTGTAATTTACAATAAGGTTTTGAACACTCGTTTCGCAAAAGGTCGCAGCGGCTCGCCAAAATGCGTTTTCAAACGCCCCCGCCAATCGAACTACGAATGGGAGGTCGCTGATTGGCCCTGAACCAGTCTAGTGCGGGTCCGTAGGCGCCGCCAGGTGATCTCGGACCTCTTGGGATGACTGCCGTGAGGGGGAGGATAGGCGTATCGCTCGAGGCGGTAGTGCTGGGTGATGTCGTGTTAGGTAGGGACTCCGGCCAGTAGTGCACCCAGGATCTCTGCCCGGGGGGGGGGGGTTCAATTTTTCAAGAAGGGCCAGGCATGCGATTACACAGTTGTCGCGTGGGTAAAAAAGTAAATAAAATGCCAAATAATAGTAACATCAATGATGATTATCTTTATTATTTTTTCGGCGTTTTGCAGAGACATTAGCGCCACATTCTTCTAGGACATAGGAGCAGTTACGGACTGGGAGGGGGGGTTTGGTTGGCCTCAGGGGGGGGGGGGGGTTACAACCCCCGAACCCCTCACCCCTTCGGTGCGTCACTGGTTCTCCCACACTGCCGACTTATGGCTCCTACACAGGGCTGACCGTCGCCGTGGACGCAGCCAAAATTGATGGCTCAAAAAGAAGCAATACAGTCGCTTCATTTGCACACAACTACTCGTATTTTTATAGCAAGCGAGTAAAACAATTTTATTGAGAACTTGGCAGGCGATTGTTGCCTTGGCCATGGGCGCGCTCGGAATGGGGGAAGAGAAGGTCTAGGAGACATCTTTAGTTTAGCAGGCTAGCGCAATAGCGGCTTTATCGGAATAGCGGGATGGAAACGCGCATCAGTACCGTGAACGGCCGATATCGTTTAGCGTGCCCACGGTATTTCGCAGATTTAACGTTACCTTGTTTGCGTGTTTATGGTAGTTTACGTAAAACATGGCGGCGGTTTCAGGCGCCCGTTCGGACTGAATTTGGCGTTGCTGTGGCAGGATTCACTTCATTGGCAGCAAATGCCTGTGTAAAATGGATTTGCTTGCCTTCAGGCAGCTTTGACGACGTAGTATTAGGGATAACTTAGCCGAGTTTTCGAGATCACTTCCCATTTCCAACGTTGCTAGGCCTAGCGAGAGAACACCATTTACATTTCTGCAACCGGTCAGTTTATGATCTTGGCGCTTGGTTCATACATGTTTATCTTTATTCTCGAAAAGTTAGAATGCCGCTGCACGCGGGAGTGCAAGTGACCATTTTTAGCTTTGTTTCTTTTCACTTTTTTAACGCATGTATCCTTCGCTAGACGGTGCCACAGTCACAACTACCGGGCCGTAAACGCTATTCTGCTTAAGTAAAGCTCGTTTCCGCAACGAATGTTTGCGGTACGGCAAAGCTATTCCCTTAGCCCCCGCTATCACGCTAACGTGCTAAACTAAAAATGTGTATTGTTTCCAAACCGCCTCCCCGACGTGTAACTTTTACTTCCTACAGCTGTACGCGCAAAAGCTGCGGAATGAATTCAAGAAACGCCGTGTTTTCGATTACCTTACTGCATGTCTTCAATATGAATCAATCTTCAATATAATTCAATGTATCTTCAATGTAATTATCTCCCCCTACACTAATGCCCCACGTGGGCGCTGTAGGTAAAAAATAAATAAATAAATAAATAAATAAATAAATAAATAAATAAATAAATAAATAAATAAATATCAAAGGGCACGAATGCATTTTGCGCTATGTATGCCCCACCAAAATTGGGCAGCGCTCAAGGCAAACGGAATATTCGACCTACTTTTTTTTTCAAATCTACCGTCGTATCGCAATGACTAGTGCTGCGGAAAGGGTCATCGTGAGGGAAGAAGCCAGGCTGGGGCTGCTTTTGCGGCCTGTCGGCTTCCCCGCTGGTATTCCGCCATGCTCCTGACCGCAGCCGTAGACGCTGAAGAAGGCCGACGATAGATTCCTTGCACTCTCGATGGCGGGTTGACATTGCTTGCCACTTTTCTCGATGCACTTGCTAATTGACGATGTGTAGGACCTGACGGGAAGACAAGAGGAAGGATATGTAGAAAACAGCTGAACAAATTATCGACTGTTGCGTGGTACATACGTAGCTACAGAATATGTGCAGGGTCGTCAACTCTTAGTACGAACACAACGCAGCGTGGCTGCTTTACGCTGCGCGGAAAGCAGCCACGCTGTGTTAAGTATGCACTTAGAATGGACGATGATATGTGGTTTTTAGAGGCGCAAGGGCCAAGCATGTCCACAGAGCGCCGAAAAAAGAGTGGACGACCCTGCACAGGCAGGCACACGTGAAGTCGGATGTTCATGGTCGCCGCGGAAAGAAGGTCCCACGAGAGGCAGAGAGTGGGCGCCAGCAACGATTACATGTTCGTCAATGTATAAATTTGCAGAATTTGTGGCGTGAGGCTTGTTGTCAGGCGAAACGTCACTTGAACGTTGCTTAGGTCTCTGTAGTTCTTTTTCCTTTCTTTCTTTGCCTCTTTGCTTCCTTCCTTTTTTTCTGTGAATTTAATTTGGCATAGACTGTTGTTGTTTTGTGGGGTTTAACTTCCCAAAACCAGCTATGATTATGAGAGACGCCGTAGTGGAGGTCTCCGGAAATTTTGACCACCTGGGGTTCTTTAACGTGCACTGACATCGCACAATTGGCATAGACTGTAGAGGTTAGGATTCAATCAATCATATGTTGCTCATAATCGCATATCCCAGGGCAGGGCAGGCCCGTAGCCAGAAATATTTTTCTTGGCGGGGGGGGGGGGGACACTGCCGAAGGCCTTGACTGTTAAAATCTATCTATCTATCTATCTATCTATCTATCTATCTATCTATCTATCTATCTATCTATCTATCTATCTATCTATCTATCTATCTAGTCGCCTACGTCTCGGTGCTCTCCTGGTCGTCTCGTTGACCTGGTTTACACCAGAATTTGGATGGTAATGTATAGATGTATTACGAACATAAATGATCGACCTTTCCATCCCTAACATGACATACTCGACGTATACGTCACGATTAACGATACTGCAATCACGTGCGGCTCATACCCGTAGTGCTGGGCCCATGGTAAACGTGTATGCGCCACAGGTGTCTGAATTTTAAAGGGCTACGTTCACCAAGGACTAACTAAAACAGACATTTCACATATTGTTGTAACACAGCCAAGGAGAAGAGAGGCATATCGTTTGCCACAGTTTGCATTTGGAATCTACGGAAACAAGCAGAAGTACCCAGACGGACCCGCTATGATTTCCGAAGGCAACATGTACCACCCTGTAGGGGCGTTGGAATCGAACCCGGGCAGTCGAGGTGTCGGGCAAGCACGCTAGCACTCGGCTACGGTGCTTCGTTACACACTCACGGTACATATAGTTAAAAAAAAACATACCGCACCAGCAGTAGCGATAATGGTGCTTGTGACGCCCATTGCTCGTCTATCGTATGTTAAGCGCTATCATGACGATGCAATAAACAATACTCGTGCCGAACTTGAACTGAAGGCGCAAATGGTTAGACAGGACCGAAGAAGACACGTAAGACACGGAAAAGCGCACACTCGCAACTAAATTTTATTCCTCCGAAAGCTTAGTTAAGTACCTTCAAGCATGCGCACAACAGCGCAGAAGGCTTTTGCTTCTGCGCTGTTGTGCGCATGCTTGAAGGTACTTAACTAAGCTTTCGGAGGAATAAAATTTAGTTGCGAGTGTGCGCTTTTCCGTGTCTTACGTGTCTTCTTCGGTCCTGTCTAACCATTTGCGCCTTCAAGTTCAGCTATGCACCAACTAGCCCGACAGCAAACGTTATTAAAATACTCGTGCCCTACTATCACTCAGCATGCTTTTCTCAATGTTTTCTCAATTCTATAGGAATGCTTCTACAAACGACGCTTAAGGTAACGCACATCAGCTCATCGTAGCGTGCACATCTCTTCGACAAAACAAACATCTGTGCATTAACTTGAGTGCCAACGTTACGTCATACCGTGAGCTACCACTCAGTCACCACGATGCTGTCGACGTTCCTCTATAGCTCACGTTAAGCATACACCTGACATGCCCTTTGTACAGACGTTCGTCGTATTCGGAACACATGGTTGAATACAAAATAATTCATTTTCTCACTGACTGCTTCGCATGGCGCCGATTCTCACAATTCGTGGGATCTGCTGGAATTTTTTGGGGGGTGGGGGGAAACATCGATTTTCAGTATCCATTTTCGGTAAAAATCGCAGTATGTACATTATATGACTTTTTAAAGGCAAGAATATTGATTAGGCTTAAATTTTGTTATTAGCACCATATGTTATTAACACTATGCTTCACATATAAAGCTGTCTCGAACGTTTCCGAAAGGATCCGGGAGAATTGTATTATCTCGAGGTTCCAGACTTCGGGAACTGTGTAAACCCACAAGCCCCCCCTCCCCCCTTTCTTTCCTCCCCATTCCCCCCTTTAACGATGCCACTCGGGGACAGACACCCTGCGTAACAATACAGGGTGTATGCTTTACAGGTACCGGTGTGCGTAAATAATTTTTCATGCCCCAACATCTGTTCGCAGATGAACGGAACCCGAACACCTAACACAAATTACCACAATTTAATGCGGTCTACCAATGGCGGACATTTTTATGGCGACAGCCATAAGGTCAACGTGTGAAGGTTGGCCCCTCAGAACCATGACATGAAAATTACAGAAGTCCAGAATTACACACAACCCTTATAAATAGCGGAGTTCGGTTTCTATTTGATGGTTGTATGTGGCCGAGGTGATCGCGTCGGGACTATCAGAAATACCTGTTCAATTATTACTGTCGGTAGCGATTCTGTTACCTACGGTTGTAATTTACATAATGAAATGACCAAGTGCACGCTGGCGCACCACAGAAGTGGCTGTAGATCCACAGTAATAAAGATGCATTTGGGATTCAAGACAGACCCTACGTATAGACGTCTAATTTCACAGCCGGCTGGACTCAAATCCGCGACCTTCGCAGACCAAGAGGGATCCTTTTCCGTCAGGGAAAAAGTGATAAAGCTCCAATTTAAATCAAGTAGGAGAAGTGCCGTTTGGAACGTAGGATCTTTAAGTTAATAGAAATCGTTAATAGAAGTTGATAGAAGTTAATAGAAACCATGACGTGTCCGTACGGAAGCCTAAAGACGGAGGCTTGAACAACGGTAAACTATAGATGTCTAATCGACATTTTTATTTTAGAGTTAGCGTAGCAGCGGGGATTAAGGACATGGTCTTGCTGTACAGCAAACTTTCCTCGCTGAAATCGAGATTTAGTTTATCGAAATGGCGTTCATGACCCAGTATTTGAGACGGTATAGCGTCCCCTACCTGAGGGTAAATGTGTTTAAAAAAGCACAATAAAACGACATACACCAAAATGCTCGGCTGTCTACACGTATGCAGCATATTCCAACATTCCGACAATAATAAAAATTAAATAGTTTGAATCACGCTCCAAAAGCAATTCTTTTCCTTCTACGAAAGCATAACAACAGATGCTTTGTGAATGTCGAGTCAGGTTGGCTTTGGATACTGACCCGCACTCTTCCTTCGACAGCACGCTCTTGCTGATGTCGATGTGAGATTCGTTCACGCAGCGTTTAAACCCTTCCATGTTAAAGCAGGAGGCCGTGCGGCGGATATCTGGGTGGGAAAAGAAACGACAGGCCAGAAGTTTCACAAATTGTGTCAGCCTATACAGGTCACCTTCATATTTGTTCATATTGACTCCATAATAAAGAAAAACAAGTGTTTCACAAACCGACGACTCTACATGTGTACGCGACCGAGTATTTTTATCTCGCCCACTCCCGTTTTTTCTTTTCTGTATCATTTTAAACCTTTCGAGGCCGTTACCTCACAAAAATATGCACGAGATAATGTCGTCATCATCACCATGACGATCATCATCATCATCATCATCATATTTTAAGTCAACTGCAGGATGAAGACCTCTCCCAGCGATTTCCAATTTGCCCTATCCTGAGAGAGTTTCTTCCACTTTACGCCCGCGAACTTCTTAATTCCATCGCTCCATCTACCTTTTGCCTGCTTGTTGCGTATTCCTTCTTTTTTTTATTCCGAAATGAGCTTGCCCTTAAGGCATAGTTTATGGTGTGTTGTGTTAAATGTGTGCTGCAAGTCCTCTGTTGTGTATGAACTGAAGTAGTGTTTTGTGGTATCTGTTGTCGTGTATCCAACGACCATAACTGGGCGAGGCACTGTAGCGGAGACCGTCTTGTTTAAGGAGACGAGAGCGCTCCCGATGGAGCCCTGTGCATATGAGATGGTGTGCATCTGTGTCCGTCACGGGAACAGAACAATACGGGCACGTATCAGCAAGTGGTATGGTGCACCAGGTCCACGCAGAGATTAATGCCGGTGTAGGGGCCACCCCGGCCCGAAGCCTCCGAAGCACAACTTCCTCCGCCCTCTAGTAAGGTGATGGGGGAGGGATCAGACACACGGTGGTATAAGAGCACGTGTGTCCTGCCGGAGAAAGTTCTTACGGGCGCAAAGGGAGGTGAGGGTTTGAGGTGGGAGGGGAATGGACGGGGAATGTGGATTAGGAGGACAGTGTGTCGCCTGGTCGGCAGCAGTGTTTTGAGGGTTCGCAGCATGTCCTTGTACCCAGTGTACCTTGACGCGCGTAGTTGTGCGATTTATGGCGTGTATGGCTTCGCAGATTTCCATTGCCTTGTGCACTTCTTTAAGTTCTTGTACAGCCGCTAAAGAGTCGGTGAATATATCTAGCCGCTAAAGTGTAGGTAGCATAGACATGGCGTCTTTCAGGGCGTTATTAATGGATTGAAGTTCCATTACGAGAGCACTGGCTTCTTTAGATGTATAGCGTTGGTGACCACTGATGAAGGGATGCGTAGAACTGAGGAACGACGTCGTACCGCCGTCAGGTAGAATAGCAGCATCTGTATGTACTGTGCAAGTATCAGCGCATGTAGAATCTGCTGCCTTGTTCGCACTAGTATTTTCGGCGTCGCTTCGCCGCAACCAGCTCGTTGTTTTATTAGTCGTGATGTGAGTAAATTACCAGAAAGGCATTGGTTCAGTCGCATTTTCTATTCGAGAGCCACGCTGAAAATGTGCATGCAAAGTGGCGACAGCCGGTACCAGCTGCCTTTTTATTTCACGTGTGCTTGTTCACGCTGTGACGTCAGTTATGCAATTGTGTTCAGCTGAGCATGTTCCTGCAGAATTGGCACTGGTGTGGTTCGAGGTAGCGAAGTAATGGTGCGCATAGCACCACGATTTATTGTCTCCAATTGTGCCAACTGAGCCAAAGTGAGACGTTGAAATTGCGCTTGGTACAAAATCCGTGGCTGCAAGACTGCACGTACGATTCGTGGAGCTACGTCAGTACGAGCTCCAGCTGATTTTGAAGCAATGCGTCGAATGAGATGGAGCGTTTGTGTGGAACTCTGTACAATTTGCGGAGCCAGTGTGCAGCACTGCCGGACCGGTGAATATCAAGGCCCAGTATGCGGATCTCTGAAGCTTCTGGGATCGTAGAGACGCAAACTCTAATTGTAAATGGGCACTGGGTGAGCTTTCTGCGTCCTGCTTTATTGGCTACCACAACGTAGCTAGATTTTTGTGCGGAGATGTCAAGGCCAGCTTGCCGAGCGTAGTTGTGCACGACATCAAGGGCTTCTTGAAGCTGTCGAGATTGTCTTGAAATGTCTTTATGTACGGACACAGAGTAATACTGTCAGCGTATATTAAAAACTTAACATCTGAAATTTGGTGTAGTTGCCAAGAAAGAGGTAGGAGAGCAATATTGAATGGAACAGGAGTCAAGACCGAACCCTGTGGGACTCCTCTGTTCGATGTGAAGCACCGTTCTCGCCTTCCATCTACTCTTATCGCAAAGGTGCGATCACGAAGGAATGACTAGATGAAGTTTACGACACTTCGTGGAAGCCCCAATTAGATGAGGTTGGTGATGATAATTTCATGGTCAATATTATCGTAAGCTTTCGTTATGTCTGTGGCTATTGCTGTACGCACGGCGTGACTGTGTGGTGAAACCTGGAACACATCGTCCGACAATATGGAAAGTTCGTCTTCAGTTCCCAAGTAAGAACGAAATCCAATTTGTGCAGGATGGTATTTCTTGTTCCGTTCAAGCCACCAGGAGACAAATGTAGCTAGCATCTTTTGAGCGTTTTACTTCTCTTGGTATCCATTCCGTCGCTCTTACTGTCCATTTGTTATCTTTCATACGCATGTTACACGCTGCCCAGGTCCACTTTTTCCTTTTAATTAATATAAAAATATCAGAAACTGTTGCCCTCTGATCCACTCCGTTCGTTTTTGTTATCTCTTAGCGTTACACCTACCATTTTTATTTCCGTTGCGTGCTCCTTATTTTCATCTCTGGTTTTTTCGTTATCCTCCATGTTTATGCACCGCACATTAGTACTGGGAGAATGCGGTGATTAAATACCTTTCGTTTTAGTGACAGCGGCAAGTGAAATTGCTGAGATATTCTCCCTCTATTCTAATTCCTTTTTCTTCCCAATCTAGACGTTCGAACACTTCTAGGCATGCAGTGGGTAACATCCGAGACATTGTATCTACTTGTCTGACCCCTCTCTTGATCGGAATTCTTCTGCTCCTCTCATGCAGGAGTAGTATGACTGTGCAATATTTGTAGCCGCGTCTGATGGTTTGCACGTATACGTCAGGTACCCTT
Source organism: Hyalomma asiaticum (assembly GCA_013339685.2). Taxonomy (NCBI): domain Eukaryota; kingdom Metazoa; phylum Arthropoda; class Arachnida; order Ixodida; family Ixodidae; genus Hyalomma; species Hyalomma asiaticum. Next base: position 57,123 of record JABSTT010001967.1, read on the forward strand.
TGTCGACGCAAAGCTTCTAGAATTGCTTGTATTTCTATGGAATCGAACACTTTGCAGAATCTATAGCATAAAGGCCATATAAAGAGGTTTGTCATATTCAGTGAACTTCTCAATTATTAGGGTGATAGAATGGCTGTGGTCCATTGTTGAGTAACCTTTACTGAAACCGGCTTGTTCTCTTGATTGGTTGAAGTCGAGTGTTTTTCTTATCCTGGCAGAAATTACTTTCCTAAATAGTTCGTATATTACTGGGAGTAGGCTAATTGGTATGTAATTCTTGAACTCCTTTGTGTCACCTTTCTTGTGTATTAGGATTATGCTATAGCGTTTTTCCAGCTGAGAGGTACACTAGATGTCTTGATGCATTTCGTGAAGTGCGGCACAAGTTTTTCAAATAAAATGTCTTCTCCGTCTTTGATCAAGTCGGCTGATAATGTGCTTTGTTGTTTATGGTAGCACTACTGTACCAGCCGCTCGGGTGCGATCTCCTTCCGTAGCAATCCTCCATAACACGACGAGGCGGCGCACGGGCGGGGCGAGTTTGATCGTGCGACTGCGCCGACACGAATGATCTTCACTAGCAGGCTAACAAAGCGACCGTCGTAGAACTGCGTGGGCGGCGTTGGGGAAAGCGCAGTTCATTTTGGGTCGATGGACACTGCCAGGGGCATAGCGAGAATTTTATTTCGGGAGGGGTGGAAGCCCCCGCTGTGTATGTGTGTATATGTGCATAAAAACTTTAAAAATTTCGGGATTCCACCCCCCCCCCCCCAATCAAACCTTCTTTATTACGCCTGTGGCCATTTCATCTATGGATGACAAGGTTTAGGTCCGTGGTTGAATGAACGTGTAACTAAGACAGAGTTTATCATTTAAACGTTGCATGTGCTCGCGTTGGATGGGACTGCATAAACTTTATGTGTCCAGCTGTTGCCGGTGCCCGGGGGGCTAGGCGGCCAGAGGAGTGTTCCAGCACTCCCACTCGCAAAGTGAGTCAAGCTCATGAAGTCTTCCGTGTGCCGTTCACGTCAGTTCGTTTGTTAATTTACGCGTAGGTGTAGTTGGGCCTTCTGCTGACTCGTGGCGATAATGTGCTATGCCGGTGGACAGCTAGGTCTCAAGCGCAAGAAAGAGGGCAGATAAGGATTAAGGAAGCGTTGCGAAGGCCCCGGGTACAAGGATTGTACGGAAGAGAGAGCTAACGGAGAAGAGAAACTCGTGTTTCTGGAAGGTGACCTCGCCTTTCTGCTCTTTCACTTCTCTTTCCCTCCTTCAAGCGACCCCGAGCCGCTCCCTCTCAACTTGAGCTGCTGAAAACAGCGTCCCTTTCTCATTTCAACCACCTCTCTCTTTTATAACGACAGCGTGAGCACGCTGAGTGAACGTGGAGGATATGTTTGTGTACTGACCAGCGCGGCGGTTGCCGTGACAGCTTCCCAGAAAAGCTGTCTTCACCTCATGTTTAAATATAAAAGCCGAATTAGGGGGTGTTTGTCGACCTTCACACTGCTTTACTGATCACAACTAGGACTCTGATGGGCGTGCTCGGGGACCCAGTTTGATGGACGCAGCGAGACATTTCCTTACGGTTTCTCACCACCTTTTCTAATGGCACTTGAGTACAGCGGAAGAGGGAGGCTTGAATCGATGAACAGATAGCTAAAAACAATATGAAAAATAGGGAATGTCAGTGGAGCCAACGTATCGACAAGTGGACTTGTCTTTGTCAGGACGGCAACCCTGACGAAATGTTGGTTCCGAGACACTCCCTGTTAATCTTCTTTAGTGTTGTCTTCCTATAACGACACTTTAAAATTTATAAAATAGACGTGCAGAAAAAATTAACCTTTGAGGAAAACGCAGCTCTAACACACAGTCATAGCGTTTCCAAGTATTTCAGGTGCAACGTGCCACAAAAGGTACCCACCCATGCGCTTGCACATAACCCGCGTTCACTGAGTGAAACGCCAGTGTAATATTTCTTTTGTCCTCTGCACCATATTTTGTTTCAGCAGCAGCTGTCTTCTGAAGCTTCCGCCGGTCATTTCCTCGTGAAGATGTCCGCTGCAACGCTAACTGCCCTCCACTGACGCACTATGCAGAACGAAGGGCGGGGCTGCACCGTACGAACACTTTGCGTACCAGTTCGTGATTGCGCAGAGCTTTGTCAATTGTGTTTCGTAATTATGCAACTGATTACAGGAAAAATTAGTTGAATTACAAGGATTGCTCCTCATGAAAGGAATTAACTAACTGAAGCGTTGAAAAATTACAGTAATATGTAATTGATTACAGGTAATCCACAATTGTAGAGCGTTATGTACAGGTCTGGTAACAAGAAATAGCAGAGTCGCATCCCAAATGAATGTGGGTTCAAGTCCATGTAGGTGGTACAAAAAAGTGTAATGTCAGTGATACATGCAATATACGCCGGTAGGTGCATGTTCCAGTCGTTAGTTGTCCGTGGCATGAAGGAATCGAAGATGTTCGTAGCCAACTTGCTGTTGGTGATCAACACAAGACGAATAATAGGTGGGTGCTGCAGTGAGCTGATCGCTTAAAGAAGTCCACTGGTAGATTTTATGACAAACGCAAGGGCGAAAGATGTTTCGGCGATGTGACAGTGAAGGCAATGATAATCTATTTTTCATAAGTGTTACGCTAGCAATGCGGCCACAATTAGAAATGATTAGGCGAGTTGTGTTGTTCTGAACAAGTTCAAGGGCTTCAAATAGGCGAGCTTGGTAGGGATCCCAGATTGAAGCTTACCATTAGAAGTCTACTATTATTGCGATTGAAGCTTACGGTTACTTTCTATGCTATAGACTTCTTTGCACAAGGAACGGCAAAGTTGAACGAAAGAAGCATGTGCGCAACAGCACGCATATACTCACTCTTCAACATTGCCTGCTCGTAACCACAAGCGGCCGTTTGGACGGCTCCTATAGCGTGTTGGAGCGAGGACAACGGCCCGACTTCGTCATACGAGCAGCCTTCAGGCGAGTATCTCTCGAGGCACGACACTGGACTGCGCAGTACAGAGAACGAAGTGATCAATGCTTTCGTGACCATTTTTCAAACACAGTGGCTAAAAAAAAACACGAAAGCGATACCTGTCTTCGCTAAGCTATGGGATACATAAGCAGCGATATGGCAAATCGAGCGACGGGAGATGGGTTGCGTGCTCTGGACACGAGAACCCGCTGCATTTGGACATAGGTAAGCGGCACTTCGACACTGCACAGGGATCCTCGACAGTTGCGCACAAGCGAAAGTTCTAGAACTACTCACATTTCTCCGGAGACACTGTATTGCACGCGCCAGAGCCCTGCCCAGATCTCTCATAAACGAGCAGCGTCCACAAACGCGGTGACACCTTGCACGCGAAACCTAACGGGTTGTCAGAGGATCGTTGTGAACACACAGTCCACTGCAACGAAAGGCGCATCATGTGCTTGTCGACGGCTGTCTTTGCATTCCTGGAGCAGTGCGCATCGTAAGTCAACACACCTGGCCACACAAGACAAATTTTGTAGAGGCCGCGGCTGTACTTTGCCCAAGGAACGCGCCGTCACGACGCCGCCACGCCCCTAACTTTTGCAGCAATTGAGGCGCGAGGACTGCCAAAGCGCTGACTGCCGGCGCGCATTATCACGACAATCTCCTTCGCTCTATCATTCCTAGATGGCGGTACCACCGCAGCGAACCTAAGCGAAGCAATTAGTAACAACTTGACAAGTGCTATAGTTTGTTCATAATTCGAGCAGAGGAAAACAGCGCGACAAACGGGGATACCGAAATAAACGAACACCACGGGACAAGCGCTGACTGCCAACTGAGTTTATTACGGGAAAACGGCCTATAAAAACAGTACCACAGTACACATGCCCACATCATACATCATTACAATGCACAATCATAATCTTTCCTTCGGGAAATTTATCTATTTTTCCGATAGCAGAAGAAAGGACGCACTAAACTCAGTTGGCAGTCAGCGCTTGTCCTGGGGTGTTCGTTACTTTCGGTGTCCCAGCTTATGTCGCGCTGTTTTCCTCTGCTCGAAGCGAACTAAGAGTGCAATTGAAGGGAGGCTAATTGAAGAGCAATTCTGCTTACTGAACACCTTTGCTTTAACCGGACGTCAGTTATGTGCAACTTGTTAATTGCTGCAGTGACGATATAAGGCCCGTCTGTTCCCTGTATAGGCAATGTTGGGTTCGTGTATCGGTAGAGCTTCCAGCTCCTATCGTCGCATCCTAGGTGAATGTGGATTCGAGTCCGACTGAGTGGTACTTTTTCTTTGTAAATATGTGTTTATTTTTTCAGACATTCACTTACGTTGCGATAGTACATCACTAGTATCTTGGTGGTACCCGGAATAAAACATTCTCGCGTTAAAAAAGAAAGAAATTAAGATATTGGAATGACTCCAACTTCTCAAGGAAAGGTTTCTTCACGCGATTACACAGTAAGCCAATCAATCAATCAATAATTCAATAAATAATAATATATTTTCTATGTTTACATAGGAGCCGTGCGATGCCTTAGTGTTTCCTATGCCTTCTTACGTGCATCCACTCTGTCCAGCCTGTGCGTCGCTGTTTTCGAAGCCCATGGAGGCTTCCAAAGCTTTGGCAGACATCTTGAGGCAGCGAGCGGCGGCGTCCTTGTTGCACTGCGGACGTGCGGGAGCACGCGGAGTTGGCGGGGCTGCTGCGGAGAAGAAAATGCAGTTGCAAAAAGCGCGATGCGATAAGTCGCTGCAATATCACCACTCATCATCATCATCATCATGTATACGCCCACTGTCAGGGCAGCGGCCTCTCTCATAGGTCTCAAATTATCCCGGTCCTGTGCTAAATGCGATCAATTTATCCTCGCAAACTTGTTGATTGCATCTGCTCACCCGACTTTCTACCGCCCCCTGCAACGATTGCCTTCTCTGGGGACCCACTCTGTTACCCTTAATGACCGACGGTTATTTTGCCTTCACATATCACATGTCTTGCCCACGCCCATTTCTTCTTAATTTATACTAATATGTCCTACTAATATGTTCCCAGACCCAGTCCGCTCTCCTCTTGTCCCTTAAAGGGTCCCTGAAACGTTTTTTTGTTGACATTGTGTCACTGATTAGGCAACACAATTGTGAAATCATTCACACCATAAATAAAGCGAAGCACCATGCGCTAAGGAAGCAGTGGGCTTATTTCTGTTGCCTTCCTCCTTACCACTGCTGTTCCTCCTCAACTCGATCTGCTGCGGAGTGCGCGGTAGCGACGACAGCGCCTCCCGCGTCAGCGGCTCTGCCGAGCCCTCCGTAGTGATATAGCGCCCCGATATCTTCACAGAGGTCGCCCGCCTCGGCAGTGCTAGCCTCTGTAATAGAGCGCCGGGGACTTGTGTGTACACCGCCAGGTGCCGCGCCGATACCGTTGGCTTGAAACGAAGGAGCACGTTGTAGAAGCACGTTGTTCGCAGCTAGGTTGGGAAAATTACGTCCACGTGACTGGTTCGGGGCCAATGAGCGGCCTCCCATTCGATGGGTCGATGGCGGGGGCGTTTGAAAACGCCCTTTGGCGAGCCGCTGAGATCTTTTGCGATGCACGTGTCGAAAACCTTATTGTAAATTCCACACTTAACGCATAGCGCTGAAATCTGCCCTCAAATGATCCTAATGACTCGCTCTACTGGATCACCATGTTTCAACAAAATCATCAAAACCCTTTCAGGGTCCCTTTAATGTTACGCCCACCATTTTTCGTTCCATTGCTTGCTGAGCTGTCTTCAATTTATAAGCTGAACCCTTTTAGTGATCCCCCAGCTTTCGGCCCTGTGGCTGTACCGGTAAGGTGCAGCTGTTATACGCTTTCCTCTCGAGTGATATTGGTAAGCTACCATTAATTATATGGTAATGCCTGCTGAATGTACTCCGCCCCGTTCGACTCCTAATTATCTGGTTTGGGTTAGGTGTCGGTACTAGGCCTAAGCAGATATATTCGCTTATCACTTCAATAACAATACACAGGCGAATAAAGTAGAATTAAGTGACCAAAAGAAAACCAGATATTCGCCTCGAGGACAAACCGTGGCGCCATCTGCCCGAAACTCTCCGTAACGTAGAAAACGACATTACGGGTCGCGAAGTGTACGGCAGAGAACACCTATATGCCCGTTTTAGAGAACGGAAACTGTACCTTCCACTGTAGAGCACAAATAGTAGTGGTGGCGTAGTGAAGTGCATTAGGGCGCACGGAGATGGCGCTGCAAGTACTATCATCATCAGGAAAAGCCGCGTTTTTGCCGGTTCGCGCACTGCTGTACCCCCTCCCCCCCTCCCATATTTACCCCGCTGTAGTATTTTGCTTATCTCTCGCTAAACCGCAGCTCGCCTGTGTACTTTTCGTACACAGGTACTGTAGCTTATCGCCAGGTGACCAAACAGGCCTCGGCTGGCAAAAACAACGTCAGTCAAGTAAGGTTTGCATCTTTTATTGCAGCGCCACAGCTGGTACAAACAACGTACAGTACAGTGCACACATGGGCCAGCAATTCGCAGTCGCGTCTAAACAAAACCCATACATAGTGAGTGCGCTCCAACTTGTGCATAAGGACGCTAAACGTTGACAAAATATGCGTGGATTGACGGGGTACCAGAGTTGCTCTCTTAATGCGTTGCGCCGTCCTGTTCTGTCAGCTTTGATTTTAAGACAGCGAGCACGGGTAAATCCACGATGCAGAATCCGAAACGTGCGCAACGTCGGCAGATGTCGCAGTAACACCAATTTAGCTTCGCTTAGTTAGCATTACCTAGACGATCGCGGATGCTGCGTTTCTGTATAAAGATAAATGAATGCGTTACAAACAAGAAGCGTCGCGCTGTGCCGATTAGGATAGGCACAAATTTACACCATCATATGTAAACTCATACCGTAGGTGTGTAGGTAATGGGCGAAAAAAAAATTTCACTTTTTTTCAAGCGCTAACTGCAATAACTCGCTCAACTTTCTGTCCTTTTGAACTGCGATAAAACATCTATGAATGCATTAAATCTTCACACACAATTTTCGCTGCACTGCACATTCAATAGCAAGAAAGAAAACACGGTTATGTGTTGAAATGTTTGTTACACAGTAAATATATGTAATTAAAGCATAATCCAATGTAAGTTTATTCTAAGGCCAGTCAGCTTTTATCTTTGTCGTAAAATGAATCAGAAGTCAGACTGGAAACACGAGTGCAGTTTGTTATAGGCTAAAGTCATTATGAGCCGTCGAAAATCATATTTTTGATGTTGCTCCCTGAACATCGTACGTCAAACCACTCTTAAAATATGGTCACGCCTTCACAAAATTGTCTGCACGAATACACATCACACTGTAGGAAACTGATGACACATTGAATACATGAATTCATCCAAAGCTGTCATTCTTGTACTTTCTTAGCCGCTTGTCCACTGAACTGCCAAAGAACAAGTTGCGGGAAACAAGTACACAATTGTGTACGCTGCCGCTGAACGGGTTATTATGGTTCAGTTACGCAGCTCGTGTAGAGCGAGAATGCCATGGCACCAATAACCGCACCAATAAGATGAGGTGTGCTGTGAAGGCGGTATAATTGACAGCAGATTTTCTACAATGCATGAACAAAATATGAATACTATAGAAAGACAGAGATGCTAGGATAATGCAGGCTGATTACAACGGCATAATTATGGGCAGATTAGCTTCAGGAATACATTGCACATCTAGGTTGGTGTATGTGGCAAAGAATCACTCCGCCGTGAGCACAATGTCTGTGATGCATGGACATGTCACAGAAATTATGCAATCTCCTACAAACACACACATGCACACAAATTGAACTGGAGGAGCATTGCGCGAATGTGTGACAGTGCCGGAAAAAATAAAGGTCATGCTTACTGTACATGTGATTTTTGTTGTTGGATTATTCACTTTTTAAACTTGTGCTTCGAAAGCAAACCGTATTCTTGGTCATTGTAGAACCTCGACATCAAAGTATCGATAACGTTGCAGTGTAGCTGCACATGTGTCGTATGTACAGTCAACAGCAAAAGTGTGCGGGATCAGAAACTTCGTAAAAGCCTATATTAGTGCTTAGTTTCTGATCATAGCCTCGAATATAAATGGTTCAGTGGGTAGAGGTTGTTGCGACGTACAGACTGAAACATTTAATGAGAGGCTATGTTACGAGGTTAAACCATAATGTACATTTTTCGAGACTTTCCCATCCAGGAAACTTTGGCTGTTGATTGTACGTCTTTAATATCTTCGATTTCCTAGGCAACATTGTGACGACAATGTTCGTGGCAACATTGTGAAGACTTTTCACAAGCTCTGCAGTATGATAGTGCAAAGCACAAAAAAGTGACATGTTAATCGGATCACAGCCACATGCAGTAGTCATGCTCAGCCATAAATTATTGATATTTCAGTGCTATATAAAAAGAAAATGAGCAATTTGGGCTATAACATAAATATGCTTTACACCCATTTGCTGTAATTAGTACTTGGAAAATTAATCTCTGTTTTTTTGAGCTGTTCACAATTTAATAAAATGTGTTGTATATATATATTCAAAGGCTAATTGAACTGACTAGCTTGTGAAGCTACGGTATTCTTTTTTCTTGTTTTTTTTTGTAAACTGTTATCATTCAATGCATTAAAAAAAGAACGTTTCCGACAAACTTTGTAAACCATCTCATAAAGTATGACTAAATGCCGGAATAATGTCCGTTCACTGCCCTGATGTTTGGCTGTAATATGACTTATAATACCTGGAATTTTACGTGCCCAAATCTCTCTATAATTGATACACATCATAGCCAGGATTTTGGATTGATGTTGATAATGTGGGACACAACTAATTGTCATAGAAACCACTCATGCGCTCCTTAGTGTTGGCTGTGGTTTCTTTGTGTTAATTAGTTGTGCCTCTAATCTGTATATATCAACTAGCCCAACTATCATCCTTAATGGTGCAACTATCTGGGGCCTTTTGAGACATACGTAAACCTATATACATGGGTGATGTTGCATTGAGCCGCCATAGAAATGCAACCATCATGGCCTTGCATCAAATGCGTGTTGTCAGACTTGGCAGTCTGACATGATGTAACTATTTTATAGCTTACTATACATTTCATCATTATGGTACTGTAGATTATGTAACACAATGGACACCTGACACCTATGGACAACTATTGGTAACATACGTCCACGACATGCCTACCAACCACAAATTACACCATCACAAAGATGAAGTTTAGGTGACCTGCTGTAGCAGATGTTCAGTTGTTCCACTGTTCTTGTAGGCTGTGTTTTCGAGGGCAGTTAACCTGACCTTGCGTGACAATTCTGAAAAAAAAACAGCGCAAGTTATGAAGTCATCGTGCATTCAAAAACATAATGTATTAAGACAAAATATTGTAGCAGCATACATAGTGAATGAGTAAACTGCAGCATGTTATCCAGGTATAAATATATACCTTGTAAGGCTTGTGCTCTAACGTAGCATGAGCCTTGCCAATGGTGTTCAAGTGCATCCACAAGGAGTGATGACAGCAGGCGTCAGCCAGGAGGTTGTGACAGAAAAAGAATATATCCATGATTAAAATGCCATGTGGCACTAATTGAAAGTAAGCCTATAAGTGAAACTGCTGTCACAAGATAAACAATAAGACAACAAGGAGATCCCCAAATTTGCTGTTTACTCAGATTTCACAACATGGAAATAGCTTTAGTTTTCTCTCTCTCTCTCTCTCATACACACACACTTTCTTTTTTAATTTTTAATGTGACTGTAGCAAACTTTATAACACACTTTGTACTTATACATGGTGAGTTACGGACGTTCGTGCGGGGTGATAGAAGTGTATTTGAACATGTCCAGACTGCATTATAAACTTCAGAAATGCATTTCTATTGGCTCAGCATCTCGCTCCTACGTGAAGCCACGTCGCTCAAGAGAACGCGGATTCTGTCGGTGGAGGGATATGAGACGTTGAAAATTTTCGGGTTGCTGTGTGTCGCTTGCCTGTTGCAAAAACAAGAACAACCGTAATAAACAAAAGCAACGGGTTTGTACTCACCGGTTCATGCACGCTGGGGCTCCAAACGAACTTCGTTGCTTTGAAGGACAAGGAAAGCGCTCTGCGGAAGCATTTAAACGTGCTTTGAACGAACAAGAACAGCAAGCCGAGATCACCGACTACGAAAGCAACTCTTAGTTTCACGCAATATTTGCAGCAAAATGAAACAGCGGGAGCTTGCGTCGCTGCCCGAACGCGCCGCAAACGGTTACGTAACTCCTGCCGCCACGTAGTTTGAGTTAAAAAAAAAACGAGCATGACATAATATCGATGTCTCTAGGCTGCTGAGTCAGCCGAAATAAAAACATTTAGTGAAGGAGGGATGGCATAGTATCTCAAAGGTACGCTCACTATAAGCAGCAGTTTGTTGTATATAAGTGTAATATCAGGCAAATAAAAGTCTTCGCCTTGTTGAAGAATATTGTGCATCGAAATTGGCACCGATGCGGGCGCCCCTACATAAAAGTGGAATAGGGCGAATGGCGGCCTCCACAGCGCGAGCTGTGGAGGCCGCCATTCTTTCTTTTCTGCGCCATTATTCTTTCTGCGCCACACGCAGAAAGAATAAAACACTTGACTCCTCACCTCTCCTGTTTTTAATTAAACGAATACAGGAAAGGAACAATAAATACGTACCCGCATTTGCTTAAGTCGCCCTGCAGTACATCTTTTGTCGCATTCAAGGCGCCTTGGCACGGATCATTGGTTTTAGAGTACAGGGTGCCCATGAAACCTGCAAAAGGTCACTGAGATCACTGGCTTGAAGCAGCAGGGAAAATATCAGTTTTGCTCTTATCTATTACACCAGAGTTGTTGTAGGGCAGAAAGTACCGTGGATACCTTCTTTATCGCAATTACGTCCTTGTCTAGTCGCGCTTACTCACTCTTCGTAGATGCAAACCAACTTTTAGTCAATTACAAAACAAACATCATGTATGCGTTTCGGTGTGTTTAAACATACAATAATGATAATACTAATAACAAGCGGAACTACAAGTTACACGTTCATAAGCAAGATTACAGTCAGCACAGAGAAAAAGAACAGAACAATGAATATAAAGGTAACAGCACATGAAAAAACCAACACAACAAGCACTAAAAACTCTAGTGACACTGGTATTCTGACAGATATTCTTGTGGACAAATGTGAAAATTGGGCGCCTGAGCGACTAACTCTGGTAGCTGATTCCATTCTGATAAAAGGTAA